>JAOYSI010018483.1:0-36270 GCA_025775065.1 Hiodon alosoides
ATATACATATATTTTATAATTATTTTAAATAATAGGTTGTTATTGTTATTTACAACATGCCTGAAAACCACTAGAAGTGATCTTTGAACTAGCTGGAGCATCCAGTCACCCCCTGTGCACTGCAGAATAGGTAGGGTGAAAGAGCCAGACTGTCTGCTCTTCACATACATTTAACAGATGTCACCGACCGCTCTTGGCATGTCAAAGTCTGTGAATGCCCTTAAAGACTTAAGTTTTCATCCTCTCAATGGTCCTGACAAGGGCCAGTATAAACTCTCCGGATGGAAGGGAGCTTGGGGAGGGCGAGAGGTTTCTCCGATCAACCACCTGCAGGAAAAGAGAACGCTCTCTCATTCTCCCATTCTGTTCACGGGACCAGGCCATGAAAGAGGAATGCGAGCTGGAAGAAAGGCAAGTAAGACGCCAGCGGCCTCCCAGGCTGAAGTAGGCATTTCTCTGGACGAGAAGCCTTTTCATTGTGCTTTTCTCCATTCACAGCCCCTCTCTGTGAGACATCTAAAGGGCAACTTTCCCGAAATACACAACCCTGGAGTCTATCGAGGCGACTGCTCAGGCCAGCGCCTGCGACAAACGTGTGAGCTTCGGTCAGACCATAACCGACAGTGTAAGACTGTCTGGCGTGCCGGGTCTAGGCTTGTTGGCAAGATGGCATTCAAAGCAAAATAACCGGCAAACTCGTCATTTTGACTTTATTGGAAGCTGATTGATCAGAATGTTCTTGATGCAAACTTCAACTTTTTCCAGACTAAAAACACTTGATTGCGTTGGTGTTTTTTGTTGCTGATTTCTAGTCTGACATTGAAAAGCGAAGAAAATTTAAGTGACATTTCCAGAAATTGAAATAAAAAAAAGAAGAAAAAAATAACATTAAAAAGTCACATAATGAAGAAGGCCACAGGTTTTTATTTCTTTATTTCAGTGACAACACACGAGATGTGACCAGTATGGGAACTCCTCAACCTGATTTAAACAAGAGCTATAACGTGTTCCTGGTTGTTTTTCCCCCTCTGTTTCTCTCTCTCTCTGGACTATAGCTTTAGAAATGTTTGCGAATGCCTTCTATGTGTATGCATATTTAGTAAACAAATTGGAAAGAAGTGTATACACTGTGTTAATTGAAGAAAAATCCACCATAGAAAATACAAACTAACAAACATTTAGACACAAAGGGGCTAGGACGTAGCAGAACGTGTTTGCACTTGCTTTAGGCGAGCACCACGTTTGCCAGAAGCTCATCAGTTGGATCTTACTTAACGCACAAAGAGGACAACACACGTATCGAATCAAGTATTTACCATTTCTCATGCGCACACAGCTCAGCTCTCCGGGAGTTAAATAGGCTAGAGCTCCCACCAGACCACAGCCCCTGTTAAGGCCAAAGATTTAGTTTTAAAAGACATATGCATCACTGAGGATTTCGGCAAGCTTTGGTGACCCTATTAAATGTTCAGAGGTCAGCTGACAGCCAAACGTGACGCTTGCTCACATGATGAAGTTTACATGATTACTGTAATAGCATTGACATAGGTCACAAACATTGCAATACACATTCACATCATTTCCCTCAATGTAAAATTTCAAATTTAACCCTTTTACATCTGACAAGCGCCACCAGGGGATTCAATAATCCACAGGGGTTCTTGTTGTTTTGAAATGGCTGCGGATCTCTTTCTCTTTCCAATTCTTCTAAAGTTGAAAGGCAACTTCTAATTCTTCTTAGTGGACACAAAAAAGTGGACACCTACCTTAACCTACTTCTTCAGACGTCAGCTGTCCATGACATCCCTCTTATTCTATATCCTGTAAATGATCTCTATGAGGGTGCAAGCTCAAAACCTTGTCCACGTGTGTCTCATTTGTCAGACCTAAGCTCACATCACACCCTAGTAAATTCTATAGAATGTAATGCAATTTTTCCGTAAATTAATTTAGAAATGAAATTGAATTTGTATTGCAAACAGTAGCCAGTTTTTTTGTTGTTGTTGTTTTAGACACTGACCTAAGTCTTCATGAGAAATACCTATAGTAAAGCATATTAAAACAAAAAAAAGCTTTATTTTCTACAATTGAAGAGCTAAGACTGGATAAATCCAATTCTGGTGTATATATCTGGGGTACACCTGTCATCTGGGTCCTCTGTTGCACATTTGTATCAATTTACATAACCCCTTTACCAGTTCACAAATTGGAGTCATTAGAAGCTGTCTACACGAACCAAAGGTTCTAATTTTGCCTGCCTTTCACAGTGTAAATTTGTAAGGCCGGGGACCTGCAAATAAATGGCCAGGTCTTGGCTTTGATTGTTTATTGTGATGGTAAATGCAAGCATGAATAGGACAGATTTCCCCCTTTATTGATTTCCTGCCAAATCAGAGCATGTCATACTACAGTGTTGAAGTGGGGGCCAGCGGGCATGTGTCGAGGAAACGGACCGTGCTGACATCTCAATTCTACCCTGTTATTTAATCAGGAAAACACCATGGGCGGCCATGTTGCCCGAGGGAGTGGGGTCATGCAGCGTCACGCTGACTCCCATATCTCATCGCAGGGGATCACTGATCCATTCAAACAAAAACAAATAGGACCTTCTCAAGGCTTACGAAAAGAAATCAGGAACAGCGTGCACAAGGATATGTTTTGTGGTCTAAATGACAAATGAAGGAGGGGGCATAGTGTCTGGGGTGGAACCAGGGCAAACAGGTCAGACACAGAGGTTGCGGTGAAAAACAAGGTGGGCTTGTTTATCAAACAGCAGTCTCCTCCCCACCAACCAAACACAACGTCTCCAGATCAGGGCACATGAAAATACAGGCCAAAAAAGAGCTCTTGAGTTTTATACCTACCGCAGTTCCTTAATGTGTCTCCCACGGTTACAGCTGATTGCCCTACGCTGCGGGGTTCCTCCCCGGTGTCGGGATTTCCTGGTTGCCCGACCTCCTGCTGTGTCACAGGGGCCATAGAGATCCTTTAAATAGTCCGTGTAAATCATCTCATGCTCAGGTCCAGAAATGGATTTTTCCCTGTGGTGTCCGTAACCGGTTTCCATTTACTAAAATCCATAACTTTTCACCATCTTTGAATGTTGCGATCTGATTGGCCGTCTAATTTAGTTTTAATTCTACGCTGGGAAGATGATCCTATTTAACGTAGTTGTTTCCCAGCTAAACACATCATCAGCATTGAATGTAGGTGGGCTGAAGGTCAAGGTGCACTCTGACTGTTGATCATGATGAAGTGATACAAAAAAATCTATTAACTGGGGATTGGGCTGAACCACCCAGTGATTTTTCTGCAAATACTGTCATAATAATACATCAATTCTTGCTAACAATTCTTGTAAACCCTTCTTGTAAAAGTGATAGATTTTTCCACTGACTGAACCCGTTTCCCATCGTGTCTTGATGTAAAATATGTGCGTGCCAAGCTGGATACATCCGTGCATCATGGTTTTGTAGAACATGTCATCTGCATCTTCCACACAAGGTCATTGCACATCCAGATTCCAAACCCTCAATCGGAAATGTATTAAAAAACGAAGTATTTCTTTGAGTTCTCGAGGGATGTGGCCCTGACGTAGGAGGACGCCGGGCATACATTGCAGGAGAAGCATGAGAAAGATAAGTGGCCTCTCCTGTAGAATGCCTTGGAAATGCATGATTTGATCCAGTTGCTTCAGATACCCAATTTGAGCTATTTCACTCAAGGATAATTTATGATAAGAGTGCAAGTGAGTGCTTGAAAATACTATCCCAACTGGAAAGAGGCAGCAAGGCTTTAGAGATTTCCTGCAGGAGAGAGGAAGTGTCACATGAGTTTAACGTGGAGGGAAAAGAAAGATTTGCAATGGGAACTGTAGTCTTAGGATGTAGTCTTCGATTCCTCACGTTTTTACACGGCACAACAACACCGCAGACAACATCAAACGCATGAATCTGTCCTCCTCTCTTTAGTTCCTGCAAATTGACAAAGGACATTAAAGGAACTATTAACTGGACCACATAATCGCAGAATGAAATACAATTACCATTCAGTGAAAACTGCTACTTTGAAAGGGAGAATTGCATGTTAGCTAATTGTTCATTTAAGCGATTTGCGGTTGCTAATTATGTTGGGATCAAGCGCCCATCTGCCACTGAACGAAGCAGCCCACCGCTCATTGACCAGCGGTGTGGCAATTGAATGACTGCCATTCCTTTTGTGACACATGAATACTCTGTAATGACATATTTTATATATGAGGGCAAGAAGCTTATTTTTCCTTTAAAACTGAGACATTTTTGGAAGTGGGTGGGGCTTGGAATCCTTATCAATAGACATTATTAACAATTTTGCAGTTGTTTTTTTTTCCTTCCTAATTTGCTGATGGTAGAAGTTGCGCACGGTTGTGCTAGGCCTAAGTGAGGCATCATTCATTTGGCCTTTTTCTTTATTAAAATATTCTGGTATCACAATGCAATAGCTATTCAAAAGTAAGTTAATGCTCATCAGTCTGCTTGTTGTGAGCAGACTTATTTTCTTATTTCACTCTATATGTCGCTTTGTGCTAGCAATAGGATTTCAGAAAAACAGAGGAACCTCACATTTAAAAAAAAAAAAAAAAAAAAGTTTGGGACAACAAGTACTTGAAATGCCAGGCCCAACATTAATATGGGTCATTCTGGAATGAACTTGAGTGGGACTCGAGGGGTACCCTTTGACCATGCCGATCTTGAACTGAATCAGCTGTCCGAAGCCAACCTACACAAGGTCACACGTAGCCACGCGATTCGCCTCCAGGCATACACGGCCAGTAATGAGTGTGTCTTAACCTGAGTGTGTCACAATGGTAATCAGGGTAAGAGCCTTGGTAATAAAGGGAAAGGAAAATATGCCTCTCCTGGCGTGTAAAACCCTCCGCCAACTGTGCGGCATGATTTAAACATGCAGGCCTCGCATTAACATGTACTTCCCTGCCCACGAGGGCAGTGATGGCATCCTCCCCCCCCGGCCTCTGCACTCCATTAAATTAGCATTAAGGCATTATTTGGGGGGGGGGTTCTGAATTGACTCGGTCCAATCAAAGCAGTCAGCCAAAATAAAGTTATCCGGTTCAGTAAACCCTTTCTTAGACCAGACCAAAGCCCAGCGGGGGGCTTATAAGTCCTGTAATTAAGTTCCATTATATCAAACCATTACATTAAATGGCAAATGTTTTGAAGTTATCTTAGATAATATACGTGCCATGCTCAGGCAATCGCCCTTTGTGACGAAAGTGAGGAAAGTTTATTAAACGTTGCGAGTGAGGGGGCGATTAAATGCTCTTTTGAAGGAGACCTGGTGTTAATGGGGTTTGTGACGGCTGGACAACTGCTAAAGGACTCCCGCAGGTACTTCACAAGCCTGCCGCCTGATTCAGGTCCAACAGAAGTGACCCAGTTGACTCATTCTGATGCTGTGTAGCCTAGAGTACCAGCCCGTCCATGGTACTGAGTATGCATAATTATCACTGTTTATCTTTATACGAATCCCCTCCTTTTCTGTTGCCTTACAGCTTTATATTCTCTATATTCTTTATATTTATATTATATGCCCTTTTCTTGTCATAAACACCTGAAGGCCTTTTTTATTCAAAATACCTTGACGCATGTTTTTTAAACTTAAACCGCGTGTACGCTGGCTCTGTAGTGAGTAGGTAGTTTAATGTTAGCCAGAATGGGGAAACGGTTAATTAACAAGAAATCAATGTCTAAATGTATTGAGTGGAATGTACAATGCCCTGCCCAAAGAGAAAAATCATATTTTTATGTTCATGGAGTGCAGAGGAGAGGCCTTTGGCCTGAAGTCTACATCTTTTTATTTATGTGTATTGTTCGTGGCCGCTGATAATTAAAGGCCTGTAGGGATGTGGTTAGAATTTGATGAATATAATGTCAGTTATTTAGGGAAAAAGCTGGAGAATATGTTTAACTGGTAGTGCAAAACACAGATCACCATTTATTAGAGACACAGTGCTTTCTGTGTTTATTCATGCCATCGTTAAAATAAGCTTAACTGTAACACAACCAACAACTATAAAAGATTATGTTTGCATTTTCAGCAGAATGGTCTGGTATTTGTGGATGATGAAGTGAGGCGTTGTTGATGTGCTGTCCTGTAGTAGCTAATATGGGACAAATCTATCAATATGTTGGTCCACATTCATGCAATGTTCTGCTGTGAAAAATAAACCACTAATATAAGTTCTTTCCAGATTTTAATGAGAAAATTCCCATCGGTTTTTATTATTTTCAATTAGTCATTTCAATTGGTGTTGGAAATTCACCCTGCCCAATTGTCTCACATTGAATCAGGGTTGAGGAAGTATTTTGGGAGACATGTCTCCTTGGAAAGAAAAGGAAAAACAACAAAAACAACAAAAAATGATTAGCTGCTCTGATCAGTGATCAGTTCCCATGTACCACTTTTTAGACATATTTTGTATTGCTTTGTTAAATTTGGTTATTGCATATTTTTACAATTGAACTGTAACAAAAGCACAGATTGCATTTTCTTAACAGAACCAAAAAACCAATGAAAAATCAATCAAGGGAAAAAAAAAGAAAAATAATTTCCTGACCTAAGTGACAGTGAAGAGAACTCCTGGAAAACTGAATGATAGCAGACACATAATATACGTTGGATAATTCAGTAGTCCAATAAACAGCTGGGTTTGATAGCTGTTCAGCACTAGAAGAAGGGTGGAGGGAGGTTGGAGGGATAGCCCTCAGCTGGTTTATTCTCTATCCTTGATTCTTCTTTTTGGAACTTCAGTGGAGATTAACCTTTTGTTGGCTTGGCCACTGTTAACCTCTCCCATGCCAGCGAGAGAGGAAGCAAAAAGCATTGAGAGATACCAAATAATATGGTCAGCAAATGACAAACAAGGAGAGATTCAATGTTGTACAAAAACATTACACAGCTCACAACAGTCATCGCTCATTGGTCCTGGCCAAATCCCAAATCTTGTGAGAAGTATAAGCTTGTTTTTGACAGGGAGGGAATCGATAGAGTGTCTCTCAGTTAAACAGCTTCTCCTGTAACACTGCTGGAGCCAGCAGGGCTGAAAGTAGCTCAGAGTAGGGTGGGTCAGAGGAGTCCATCTAAGACTTCTACATTGCCCTTGTGGTTCTCAGAGGCTTGCTGAAATGTCTCAAAAATTGAAAGTAAATAAGAATAATTGGAGATTAGAGAGATTTATTCAAAAAAATATTGTTCTCTCTATACACAAATATCTTTTTTCAATATATTTTCGAGTAAAACAAAGGTATTACATTCAGTTGCATATTTGTTAAGGAACGTGTATTTTCCGATATCACAGAACGTGCGATATTTCAGGGTCAAATTATTTCACAACATATTTTATTCTGTTTCTGTGGCAATGAGCCCTGTACTAGCCATCTCTCTTCATCTAGTAAAGGACAAAAGTCAAGACAATTCAAAAACTTTTTGCTGCCAGAATAGCATTTAACAAATGCAGTGATTAAAAAACACTTCTGGGGGAAAGATACACAATGCACAAGCTTGATGCACAAGCTTCTGATCTTACTCAGATCTGAACGATCCAGGTATCATGCTTCGACTGAAATATACTAAATCCTTTAACATATCCTAGGTCAATGTATGAGCACATATGTGTGTGTTTATAGTGTATCCACAGTTCAGACTATGCAAGCAAAACGGGGGCATGCATTAAATATATATAAAAGTGTGTGTACAGGTTGTTGGCACACATTAAGTGCAATGTAGGGGGACCATAGCTCAAGTTAGATGGGAAATATAATACATGGCTTTGGACAAAAAGTCGAAATTTATAATTTTATAGAACTAGATGCCACCGTATTTACAAAGTATTCTTAGTGATCAACGCTGTAGGAGAAATGCAGTTTTACAATTACAGGGGAGAGCCACAACCACAGATGACATCTCACTACTTGAGTAAATGGGTACACTATAAATTTTCCTGGTAATAGGTTTCATGTTGGTAAGAGATTAGAATACAAGAAAATACCTTAATGCATAATAGGTGTAATATTGAAATACCTTTTTGTTTGTTTAGTATTGTTCTGTCTGGGTTACTGTGTGATCTGAATGTCCTCCTAAATTTCTCACCTTGTGGTTGCCCTAATCCTTCTGTGTATGATTTGTTTGTGAATTTGTGCACATGCCTGTGTGTGCCTTGTCACCTATTGATCACCTATTAACTATGGAATAAAATATTCCCCTCTCTGAAAGATTGAAGAGTTTTTCACCTCTATCCAAAAGGGCTGTGTTCCTGTGCAAAGATCTGGAAGGAAAGGTATCTAAATGGTAATTTCAGCATTCGTCAACACCAAGAGATTTTAAATATTGACACTTGTTCCTTCTCAATGGCCTCCTGGTTATGTCAGAGTCACATGGCTCGCCTTGTTATAATCCACTATCAATATAATATGTTTATGGTCTCATTTTAAACCGTTAGCGTTGCTATTTGCTTTGCTTCGCGCTTGGTGATGCATTTCAGCACCTCGGATAGCTCAAGGAAAACAGTTTACAACTACAACAAACTACAACAAATAACCTTACTCAACAAGTGAATTACGGAGTGAAGAATGAGATTGCAAGCCTTGCACAAATGTGACTGTGTTTGTGATAATCACGTTGATCAATGGCATACTACGAGCATCGAAACATTAATTTTAACTTTGTGTTTCCATACACAACATTTCGCTCATTGCACCCCTGAAACAAACAAAACTGCTAGCGCTATCCGGCCAAATCACGACGTATGTGGTCGTAATTTAAAAATAAAGTTTCGCTTTATTTGATTTGCGTCAGGAAACGAAACACATTGGACTTGAAACGGGATAGTTTGTATTAAAATTAACGACCTATTAAAAAGGTGAATCTGAGTAGTCTTAGTCAGACAGCTGACATCAGGGAAACATTTCGAAAACCTCACAGCGTTCTACCACACCAAAACGCAGGGTCGCATCTTAATTGGAGTAAACAAGAGGCCGGACCGTACAAACACTAACTTGCATGGGATTGCCTTGCGATTACGGTCTAATTACCCCTGGTTCACGCAGAATTATACGGACAAAGATAGTAGGGTTTCCAAGAGTTGTCTCTATCTGCCCGTCAAAGGAAGTAGACGAGCGCACACACGCTACAAACAGGTTATTCTCAAAAGCTACAAGCTCTACACAAAGACCACACACTGAGTTTAAGACATGCAAATGTAATCCGTGGTCATTCAGAGTGAATGCGAACAAAAAGAAAACCCTGCTAAACCCTAATTGAAATAAAACCAGTTCTCGGTCACTGATGTCGGTTTGATTATGTTACAAAATGACAGAATCTGAAGTAAGTTTCAAAGTAAACGACAGCTTCTTTTCGTGGAACCTAACGGACAAAATGATCCAAAATGCTGTTTGGAAATAGAACGTGATAAAAAAATGGCTTCTATTGTTTTTAGCGACGCTACTCTAAAATAATGTACACAGCATTTAAAATCTACTGCTATCGTTATTTAAATGTGTGATTTTTACTGTTTTAGAGTCCAAGCCCAAAAGTTAGGTTTCAGTCCTGCTCTGGAAAGAGTTATTTTACTTGTCATAGTAAATTAACAAAACCCAAGGTATCCAGGGTGAATTGACCACAGGTTTTAACCGAGTTGTTTTTACATGAAGCTACTGACATCGATACAAATATACAAGTTGCGAAAGAGACGCAAATTGGTAGCTTCTAATGGTGTACCACGTAGGTGAACTTTAATACTAATGTTAGCTGTGTTTTTGCCCGCTGTCTTCAAATATTTCAAAAAGTGATCAACCAAATCATCACTACCAGAAATAAATTAGGTATAGGCTGATCTGAAATAGATAATATTCATAGTTAAATATTAAAACCATAATCACAAATGGTGATTTTAGAGTAATGTAAATCGCCCGCTTTTGACCCAGAATTTTGACTGGCTTTACTTTCAATGATACTTTCAATTACTTTTTTTTGTATTCATTTTTTATTTTTTTTATTTTTTTGGCGGGGGGCAGACAAATGATTCATAGTGAAACGTTTTAATTAGGAATATTTAAGAAGTTCAGATTCGTCTAAAGAATCGACAATATCTCGAAATCTATCAAGAACTAGCTGTGTACTTGTACATTTCTTGTCTTCAATCCAAAGCAAAAAAGGTGTAATATGTGTATCTGCAGTACACTGTGAGCCGGCGCCTTCTATTATGGCCCATCAAGGTTTTCTTCATTCGTTTCTGTTTGTTTATATTACCAATTAAGAGTTAAGCATGCTCTCTGTAGAACAAAATAGGTTGAGAAACCGTCTGCAAGAGAACTAAAGTCGCTTTTGAACTAAACGCTTTTAAGAATAGGCTATTGTGACGAAGTTTTTTTTTTTTTTTTTTTAATGTCTGAACTAACTACGCTATACCTGTAGGTTGTTTGAAGGTAATATACCTAAGACATTGCTGATTGAACGACTCTTAAGTCAAAGTAGAGCTATTACAATCAGCTGCCTCGATAAAACTCGCTTATTCCAGCTAGCACACTCGGTCCTTTTGCAAACTCCTCTTTAGCTTAGTCTCGGTCCAATTACAGAATTCACAAAAGGATAATTAAAGAATGTGTGTACTATCTTTTCCAAAGAGCTAATTTAGCTTATGCCAGTTTACGTTGAAAACTGTTATTTGAAAATGCTCTCAGTTAATCTGTAAACCTATGTCACGGTAAAACTGCTGATCTCACCTACACTCTACACAGATGATTGTCCAGATGGGTAGTTATATTGAAGGAAATATATATCACGGGTTCGACCATTAAAAATAGTGATAATTCAAGAAATCTCATAATAAAATAATAAAAGGCCCAATCATTGAATATGTATTTTTTGTGCTAAGAAGTAAAGAAAATACTTTTCATGAAAAAAATACTTTTCCTGGACTTTATTTATTTCTGTCAATTTCAGATCTATAACCAATAATATAACCAATAAAAAAAGTTACAACAAAATTAATTACAAGTTCCTTGACAAAATATAATCAAATATGTATAATCGCATTGGCTTTCAGTGAGTTTGACATCAAGATGAATTTCAACCTCAAAAAATTTATTCAACTGCATTTCATCGTTGACTAACAACTTCAAGCAGGAGTCACTTTTGTTCAACTGTTAAAAAGGTTTTGATGCGTGTTTATCTATTGCCAAACCACTCAACGTCGAACAACGCCGTTCGGGTCGTTAAATTGGTTTTAGGTCTTTGTTTTAGATGATGTTCGATATCAATTACTGAATGGTTGCAACTTTTTCTAAGCAATAGCCTAAAATTTTTTGAAACCAATGTATTTCTTAATCAGATCATTTTAAAGGGCTATATTGATATTTAATGCTCCAGGACTAGGTAATCCGTGGAAATCTCTAAATTCAGAAAATTTTAAACAAAAGTGATCTCACGCCACAACCTTTATGTCACGAACATACATGTGTGCAACCTCAAATACTATGATGAACAACCCAGTTTCACTCTTAATTTTAGATTAAGTTTTAGAGATTTCGGGAGAAGCTTAATACCAATCTGACCTCAATTAAGCGTAGCTGCAAGTCGCCGTACCGTAAGTAAGTAATACTTTAACGCCGTTCAAGGGCCGGGCACCTCGCCGCTTTGACAGCGATGTGCCTATATTCCTCTGTAACACCTCTTAGTCCAGTTGACCATACATTCTCATTGGGTGAGGGAATCGAACCCGCAGTCTCTGGGATCGAATAAGTTTGATTCATTGTTATTATCAGTAACTGGAAAATTCATAGAATTATGTCGGGGGAAGTCTGAATGACTCTGAATTAGCCGTAATTTAAATGTCAATGCCAAAGTTTTCGAGACGAAAAAAACAAGACTCAACTTTCGATAAACAACAATATATCTTCCACTTCAATTCATGGGGCAACGTATGCAAATACGCGTCCTCATAATATTAATATATCGATTAATAACAGAATTATTCATTTTAATAGACGTCCATGTCGGTTTTCGTCTCAATCCAATGATATCGTGAGTCATTATGAACATTTTATTATTTATGTAACGATAATAATACAACTACTGAAGCTAAGACGAGAGTTACATAGACGCCGCTACTCAAGCTCTTCGACCCGCTATTTAAGTCCCTTGACCTTCTGCACTCCATTTTAAAAGATCATTGGAAATGTATAACTAGTGAGGTAATCAATAAGTGTCCCAGCCGCAGTGCTAATAAGGAATTTGAAATCATACTACATATGTTACCGATAGCTACCATTTACGATAGTAACTTTTGTACACCTGTATTACTTACAGTAATAATGAAACGAAACATAAACGCCCTTTCTCTCCTAGAATGGTCGTTTTCAAATGTCCAGTAATGGACCGGCAGTCCTTTAATTACGACTCAATCAGCGAGCAAACGTTTTGTCAATGTGTATAAAGCTTTTAAATAATGTTAAACAAAACCGCTCACTTCATTAATATACTTAATAATAACATCGTTGCTCCCTCCGTCCAGCTTTCTTCTTTCCTTCACAAAATAGGACTACAGTAAGCAAATGAGTTCAAAGCTTTTGATCCTACGTTTTGATTTACCCGGAGACGTGGGTAAGTTTCTGCTGTCAAATGAATGGCATTTATGGATTTAACATGGATATTTGCATTCCCTTGATAATAACTTTAGAACTGTACGATCGCGATAAATTCAGTTAATGATTAACGTCACACACAGCACCCTGATCCGCCACAAAGAAAGTATAAAACGACGAGAAAAATCACTGCGGTGTCATGGGATTATATACATATATAATGTTGTTATTCGGAATGCATTCAAAATTAATAATCAAAGGATGAATAATAATACTAGTATATCGATCGGTATCAGTACTGGTAAAATAAAAAAGATACATTTATTTTAAAACCCCGCTATTATTTATGGATGTCCGTGGGAAATAATTTATTGTATACCCACAGCTGAAATGAGAGTAGAAAAGGCGAGCCCTCCGGATTCACAAACTGAGAAACCTATGCAAACGCATGAAGGTGTACGCAAGACCTCAAGCTCGCCTCCGTGGCAAAGGCTGCAAGTATAACCAAGCTGATTTGAAACAACAAAGTAATACATATTGAATAAATAGTAAACCCTTTCGACATCGAGGTCATGACGCAGTCGATGAGAATACCACGAGGGAACTAAGGGTTGAATGAGTTATGAATGTTATGTTTAGGAATACAGCTGGAGCGAGAATATACCAACATTATTTTGTTTTTTTAAAAGCCGCTAAATCGGAAGTTTAGTCAGTGAACATTTAAACCAGTGTCTACAAACGGTCTTGCGCAGTCTATTCGGGCGATTGCATTACCCCCAATTCATGTCAAATGACGAGACCTACATTAGTATAGATATTTATAAAAACATTTGTAATTATAGAAGTCGCTTACATAATTAGTATAATTAATAATAACAACAACAATAATAACAATACTAACAGTAATAATAATAATAATAATGTAAGCGGCTACACTAATCGAAAAGTCATGTTATCCATTAGGTTATCCATGTTTTCTATATAATTATCCTTATTTTTGTGTACAATGTATCTATTGCTAATTTGTATATATATATATAAGAATATTTAGTTTCCCCCAATCTATAATTGATTTAATCTTTTAAAAGAAAATTCGTAGCCAAAAATAACTGTAAGATTGACTTGAAATGCAACACGTAAACAAAATAATAAATAATATTCAAGCTTGCTACTTTGGACTCTTTTGTAATGAACACTGTTCTAAGCAATTCGTCTTATTTAAGAACCTTCTGAACAACAAGTTATAGCCCGTTGTCATCTAGACTGAAGAAGAGTAAATTAAATTGCAGTGTAGAACTGACAGACTGAGAAAAACAGAGCAGCAGAAATGTGGAAACACGGATAATTAAATAAAAATCATTAACAGGACGTATCAAGTAAAGCCTATACTTCTAGTATGTAATATGTTGACAATAGTCGTATTAACATTTATAAAGAAGTGGTTACCTGTTTTGAATTTCGTGTTGACTCTTACACAAAAAAAAAAAAAAATTTACTTAAACAGAGGGCTTAAGGATACGACTTTCTTTATCTTATCACAACCATTTAACACTTGAAATGCTCTGCATATTTGTAGGCCTAAGTAAATAAGCATAAATTTAAGCACCAAAAAAAAACATTTTTACTATTAATACTTATATGTTTATATTCAAGTTGCGAACCATGGGTAATATTTCTACACCAATAAAACCACAAATAAACTAGTACGGTTATTTTAAAAGAATCAAAACATGTGATTTTTTTTTTCGTTCAGCAAAACAATAACACAGTAAACCTAAATAACTACGAGTATAAATTTGGCTTGTTCGTCACTCCAACACTAAAGAATAAAATAATCTGAGGTTTTATTTCATGTTGTAAAACAACTATTTTACTGACTCAAGCAACCGTCTTCATCTTGCAGTAAGTGCAAACCAAGCATAGCGTGTTTCAATGCAGAAGTCCATTCGGTATATAATTAACGTCGTGGCGCTTGCAGTTGTTAATCTGGTTGCGACTAAGAACAAACATTCCCCCTGATATGTTTGCAGCAGATTTAATTTAAATTTACGTGTGTTTGCCTACTGGAAAAGCTGAACTAGGCACAGAAAAAAATCAAAACAACAACAAAACACACAGTTACCTAGATAAGAACCATTTTATGGAACACGACGAATGCGTAAAACGGAGCTCGGACTCATACTACAGCCGCAAACACTCACATGACTACTTTTAATTTTCTTTAAAGTGGGTTATTCGGTAATGCCCATATTTTAATTCTCCCCTTTGTTTATGCTATTGTTGTTTAATTTTAGTTCATTTTAATTTTATTTATCATGCCTTTATTACAAAATAATCAGTAGGCCTAACAATCACCATTTTGCCAGAAAAAAAAAAAACATTGTTAATGTCTCCACCCCTTAGCATTACACGTATTTTACGACCAACTTCAGTAAAGGGATGTGGGTTTTAATTGTTATTGTTATTTATTTAATAGAATTGTGTGACTTAAGGCGAATAACTGCATACGTTACATGAAAATAAAACACGCCGTCAAATAACGATGAAACTAAGATGCAATACAATGAACACTCCATGAACGATTACTTTTTACAATATTTTATATATTGCTAAAACTTGGAGTCCAAACCAAACCTTTCACATAAATATACAACCTACTTTTAAAATAAATCTATCGGAAATGCGAACAGTTCTCTTCCGCGACCCAGACGAGTCCGCATTTTCAATTATACATTTTCTTGTTGCATCCCACCAGATACGCAGAAATGCATTTAAATGTAATATTCCACTGAAAACCTTGAGATAAACGATTTTGGGATCCGGCGTCGGTCTCCTTTACGCAATATAAATACATCTGCTTCAAGTTGATAACGCGCACACTGAGTTTATAACAGTTGTTTATTGTTTCACCATTCTCCTATAACAGGTATCCAGCCGATGGGTAATCCTTATGTTACTTTAAAAAACGATGACAGATCGGCAAAATATAGCCACCGTTGTCCAAATGTGCGCAATCGTCTCTCCTCGTATGATTTTTATTTTGTTGTCACCATGTCCTGCCGTACAGCAAAGCCGGACAAGGCATGGCTGAGCCGTACTCAGAGCTCACAGAGTTTAGGTGAGACAGGCTAGACACCTGGGTATGAAGGGAGGATGAACTAGTGGAGTGTTGTGCTAATTCTGGAGAGTGTTCCGGGCTACCAGACTGTTGGTCTTGATGCTGACCCATCCCGGAACTGTTCATGGATATGGCCACGAGGTTGCTGGCCTGTTGATGGTGACTCTGGACTGTCGTGGTTGAGGTTTGGTTACCGCCTTGGCATGGCTTGCCGTCTTTCACCAGCACAGGCACTGCCACCCGCCGCGGTGACTGCTGCTGCTGTTGGCACGAGCCAGACTCCTGCTGCATTTGTTGCTGGGACGCCTTGTCCTTGGTTTGCCGCTTCATCTTGTACCGATGGTTCTGGAACCATATTTTGACCTGGGTCGGAGTTAGGTGGATCATTGTAGCCAGGTGCTCTCGTTCCGGCGCAGAGAGGTATTTTTGTTGCTTGAATCGTCGCTCAAGTTCGTAAACCTGGGCCTGGGAAAAGAGCACCCGCCGCTTTCTCCGTGGGGTGCTCGGCAGTTGTCCTATGCTTTTTCCTACATCCGCCAGAGAACCCAGACTTCCCATACCGCTCATGTTCATTCCCGACGATGAGCCCATGAAGCGAGAGACTAGGGAGAACAAAGGGGAACTTATTACTGTATTACTAGCAATAATAATAATAATAATAATAATAATAATAATAATAATAAAGCAAATACACTATAATAATAGTATATATATAGACCACATTTTAAAAGTATAGATGATGGAAAGTATTTGTTTTTGTAATGTAATACTCGAAAATGCATTCATATCAACCACATGGGAGCTGTTATTGCATCAATATATAAACAAATATATATTTAAGCTCAAATTGAAATTGGAGAACGCCATTGTGTTGACAGTTAAAGGCATCCCTTTATCGGTATGCTTTTAAAAAATAAATAAATTTAAACATGAAGCAAAAGGTTTAGCCTGGAATACAGATTAAATTAAGGCGTGCATGCTGTTGTTGGTAGTTGAATACCACCATACTGCATAGCATTACCATTAAAATGATCATCAGTTTTAGTTGTATAACTACCCGATAAATGTATTTTTCGTGATTTATTTTATTTATGAGACAAAAACAGTATCATGTCTGCTCCTTTGTTTCCGGGTGCGCCTCTGAGAATTTACTCCCCTGTATTAATTATCTTAAAAGAAACTGGAGTTCAACTTACTTGAAGAAAAGCGTGGATCCGGACTGGTTCCATACCAGCCTGTGGCCGCGGTACTGTTCCTCATGGTGTCTTGGTAAGGCGAAAGCTCGCTCATGTTTCCCAGATTGCCGTTACAGTAGCCCCCCATTGCGGAGTGCGACAGCTGAGAGACCCCGGCAGCGGCCATATGATAAGTGGTGGATACCGTCCCGTTGTGACCCATATAGTGCTGTTGCATTGCAGCCTGCGAGACCTGAGGTTGTCGGTACGCGGCGAGAGGAGCGCCCAAGTTGTTAGCCTCCATACTTACTTTCTTGTAGCACTCCTCAAGGGGACTCAAGATATCGGAAACAGAAAAAGGAGTCGTATGTTTTGGGCTCATCGACATTGTTCTGCAGCTGGAGAGAGGAAAAATTAGACGGCAATCTCCCTCTCCCTCTCTCTCTCTCTTTCTCTCTCTCCTCTCACCCTTTCTCCCTCCCTCTCCCTCTCCAACGCTGCCTCTTTTCTCTCCCCCTCTCTTCGTTTTTGCTGCCTGTTCCTGCTGTCTTAAGGTAGAGGCTAGTGGATGAGCTCGTGACAGTGTAAGTGAAGTCCCCCTTAAATTGACTGAGTGGAAGCTTAAGACTCGCTTTTGTCGGTTTTAGCTAGGCGCCAGGTTTGAGGCTGCCACTAAAGGCGGGGCGTCAGCAGTACGGACAACCGAAAACAAGTCTCCCGTTTCCTCTTTGCGCCCCTGCACATTAACAGAATGTTTACATCTTCTGATTATTTGAGCAAACCAACAGCCATTACTTGCACATTGCCCCCTGCACTGTTGCTAAGATGAAAATGCATTGTTTCGTTCTTATTAATTGCATTGTATAAGATTTATATAGATCTACTACCGATACACCTCAGAAGCTTTACATTTCTTAAATTTAAAAGTAACCAATGAAGCGGTGTATAAATAAATAGTGCAATCATACAGGTCTAACAGATGACTGGCGACATTGAGGAGCTGTGTAGGCCTAAATTAAATTTATAGTTTTTGCCTCAGTACATAGGTCTACGCTTTAAACTTTATTGACATCGATTAATGCTTCTTTCATCTGGGTTAAGTTTATAAAGAAATTTGTTTTTGAGTAGAAACTGAACAGCATTTGAGCTAGACCGTTGCGATGCTGTTTATCAAATCTTTCTCCAAAAAAAAAAAAAAACTCGTTCATAGTGCGATTAAAAGAATACGCTAGGTTAAAAAAAAAAAGAAGATATTTCAAGTTGTATATGCATTAATGACATCAAAATTGATCTGATTTTGGACAAAAAGAACTACACATTTTACCAAATGCATTTAAATTAATTATATTTTTGTGCAGTATATGTACAGCAAGTGTAGCGTGTGTGGTGATATTATAACATTAATTCAGTGTTGCGACATTTATTGAAATGCGTCGTACTACTATTTTCGTGAATGTCTATTAGTTCAGTAATTGTTCCAATTAAATTAGTTGGCTAATAGACAAACATTCAGGTTGGCACCATATTTACGGATTTTATTGTTTAATCGTACTATAATTCACGTGCATTCAATTCGCATTTCTAAGTTTCGCTTTAACGGAAACTTTCCTTAAATATTTAAATCTTTGAATTGTGAACTTTAAGAACGCTTTTTCCTATGACGGTATTTATTTATTTATTTATTTAAATCATTTTTGCAATAGAAATGAACAGCACTACACTATTGAAAAGTTTTCTATTTACCTACTATCCGGGCAGCCCCGTCCGAATGAGAAAGCGTCTTCTATTCGAGATTTATAAATAAAAAATTAAAAAGTGTTTTGAATGATTTCAAATTACTATAAGGTGGTAGACCTTAGCACTCTTTGCACGCGTTTACCTGATACCTTATTAGCATTAAATGTCTTCTGAAGCGTATCATTTTCTTACTGCTCAGAAAACAGATAAACTGCCGCTTTTGACACCCTCACAACTCCCTGCGCTTCTGAGATACACCCCCTCTACCCCTTCTTCCATGCCAGGGTTCTTCCAGGCTCAGGTTCCCCCAGGCGCAAACAAATACAATTGGTTATTGTTATCAATATTATTATTTTATGAGACCGAGGAGGACCGTGTGAAATTAGATAAGTTGTTTGCAATTTGACGAGTGAAATACACTGGTAAAAAGACAAAGGCAAGTTAAAGGATTTAATGAAAATAGCTAGGTGGTTGGCTGGACTGATGGCAGCATGATGATGGCATATGCCCTGTGAATCATTGTTGTTCTGAGCAATACCTATTTCCGAAAGAAACGCTGGATTGTCGGAACTATAACTGCCTTACCCCGACCTTTAATTGGAATGAGTGGACCAAGGCCGTTGCAAACAAATTGATCATTACTGGTTCTTTTCCCATTACACCCTGTTCCTTATGATGTTAAAAATCCTACAGCCAGTGTCCTGAAGAAACCCTCCAAATGTGTAACCAACAAATAACATCATCTGTAGCAGATGCATATTTTCTGTTCTGAGTTGCTATTCATGTGAAACACAGTGGACATTCGTTGATCGTTTGGCGTGTGGTAAGACATTAGACCTGCGTTACACCTAATTAACATACTTTCCCCTGCTTGAATGAACCCAGCGATGCTTTGGGCTACAACGTTTTTGGGTAGATATTTTTTTTTTTTTTACTCAAGTCCTCCTAAAACCAAGGTGATTACAAAGAGGAAACTTGCAAAGCTTTTTGCGTGTATAGGGTTGTGCCAACAGGGCCAGCCTCTGACGTAATAAACGTATGCGACGGCTTAGTGCACTGCTGCTCCAATGGGGCCGCTCGGGTTTTTAACAAGTAGCCTACCTGCAATAAAATAATGCGCCGTCTCAGTTTTAGAAGCATACACTTCAGTTACTTCCACGTTTTCACGTAAATTCAAACCCCTCGGCAGCTCATACACCTCTTCATTTATTTTCCCTCAGTAGCCTATTTAAATATTTTAACAGGTACACTAGATTTACAAATTGCACTTCTGCGAAGTTGCCTTAGCACGAACAACTGCTTGACGACTGTCACATCCTGTGCATTATTTACTATACTAGCCCATTTGCGACTTTGCCGAAACTCATTTATAATATACTTTGTCTCTAAAATAAAACCGTAACATCATGTAACAAGTCAACGGTATATTTATAGCAACACCAATACTTTATTATGCCATCGGGATAAAAATGTAAAAAAAATTGAAATAACATAAATAATCTAAAAGACAGCAAGCAAAAAAATGTTTATTTTATCAATTTCCAAATTATTTTGTACAGCCCTACATTAAACAGACTTACGCCTACATAGAAACGTTAGTTTGCAGGTAGTACTAAGAATTCCTGAACTCGCTAGGTTTCCCCTATATTAAAACAAATATTAATTTTAGTTTACACTGAGGGATAAAAGGAGCCTTAACTAAACAATGTAAAATTAAAAAGTAATTCAAAGCGTTATATGTTTGCAGTGGGAGAAAATACTTTGCAAGGCGCTTATACTCAGATACATTTCCGAGTCAATGGTCTTCGAAAAAAAAATCTGTATCTGCGCAGGCGTGAGATCACAGGGGATAAATAATTATACAGGGTACCAAAATTAGCGTCACACCTGTGAACTTTAAAGCACAGCTCTGGATGCTCGGTTTCACGAAGTAAACTGAATCGACAGCTTTAATGTGCTACAAATCTGCGAGATTTTCCAGACCGACGGCAACTCAAAACTAGCCAAAAAGTAGTCCCAAACCAACATCAAAAAGGGGGAAAGTAATCGACGTACCCAATGCCGACTCGAATCCCGTGAAAACAACCAGCTGTCGGCAGTCATTTATAGTTTCCAGACACTTCACCGTGATACCTGTAGAAATATATCAGGTAGGAACGGGACAGACGCTAGTCATTACTTTCTGATCGTTTAATGCTTCTCGAGTCTTGACATAGCCTCTTCGCAGGAGCCGTAATTCAACTGTTTTGCAACACCAGGTCCTACAGGAGTGAATCACTGCTGCCATCTGCTGAATACCAACAGGAGTGCCACCGTCATTTTACTCTTATCATTACATCTCGCCACTCTTAAATCTTAAGTAACCCCGTTGGTTCTATATTTTTCAGATCAATCTACATTCATCAACTCTGCAACTCAAGAAAAGTTAAAAAAACAATACTTTTAGTATCCAATGAAAGATTATTCACAACATGTAAGAATGTTGAAAACAGCGGACTCTTTTAACCTTCAATTGTTTGTAATTGCTTAATGCTGGGCATAACTACTGACACACTGCAGGGAATCCATTCAGAATGATTTGGAGGCCAATTTCGGGTTTAGATCATTTTAATATTAACACCACACATTCACACACGTATTACTTTTTGTGCTCCCTGAGTAAAAGGCGTGATGTAATTTTAATGCATGCACACATTGTCAGTAGATTGTCAGTACTTCGGCTTAACTTTTCTAAAGCTGACTGGCAGATTGGGTCAGAGGGAGGGCCTTAACCAGGTGGGAATGGAAAAAGGTACTCTAGGATAGCTGGCCTTTATTTATTTTTTAACAAAATATTTATTTTCCCTGAACTGACCCTTTTAACCATCCCAACGATCAGTGCATGTTGTGAACTTTTCCCCAGAAATGTTTACACTACAAATATGATAGCTAAACCATCTCTATCCATCTGTGAATAGTTATTTTCAGCAGGTGATAGTGTGTGATACAAACACAAAGGAATGACAGCCTCCTGCATTGTGATGTATCACATGAAATAATTATTTCCTTCTTCTCATTATACTGCACTGCTTGAATGTAACATCTCTCTTGACTATTGCAAAGCTCTTTCATACTCTCTGACCCAATCTTCGTCTTTCTTCAGTAGCTTGTGCAGAGGGGCCAGTAGCGTAGAGATGTTTGATGTAGTAATGTTGTTTCCAAATAGCCTTTCACTGTCACTGATGAAGGTGCTGGTGCCTCCTGGACTGCTCCTACATTTCCAGGCACAGTGAAGTGGCCCGTTGCATCTACCCTCTCTTCCAGAAAAGTCACTGCCTCTTCCATTAAGCTGCTCTTTTCAAGCTCAAGCCTGTCTCCTCTTAGCCTCTTCATTAACCAGTCTAGTGTTTGCAGTTGCTCACTGTTATTCCTTCCTATCAAAAAGATAGGGTCCAAGTAATGGTGCGCTGCAAAATGACTGGAATTGAACTAACACCAAATGGGAGCTGACTATGCGTAAACATCACCACATAACCTCACATATCCTTCCCTGTCTGAGTTAAATTATTTTCTCATGTAGAAGGGGGTCCAGTTCTGCCTCCACATTCTTTTTCGTTGCAAAGGCGGTGATTTGAAAATGTGGCGCCGTGAGTCTTTCTCAGCGTGGATCTTTGTTGTGATTCCTTGGGATATATACAGGGTATACCTCTTCAACTGCTCGTTTACGCAAATATCTAATCAGCCAATCACGTGGCAGCAACTCAATGCATTTAGGAATGTAGACTTGGTCAAGACAATCAGCAGAAATTCAGACCAAGCATCATGGGGAATGGGGGAGAAATGTTATTTAAGTGACTTTACTGTGGCATGGAGTATTTCAGAAACTGCGGATCTACTGGGATTTTCACGCACAACCGTCTCTAGGTTTTACAGAGAATGGTCCGAAAAAAGAGAAAATGTCCAGTGAGCGGCAGGTCTCTGGGCGAAAATGCCTTGTTGATGGCAGAGGTCCGAGGAGAATGGTCCGACTGGTTCTAGCTGATAGAAAGGCAAATAACCGAGGTATACATAAGAGATTCTCTGAACGCACAACACGTCAAACCTTGAAGCAGATGGGCTACAGCAGCAGTGCCATACCAGATGCCACTCCTGTCAGCTAAGAAGCACGGGCTCACCAAAATTGGACAATAGAAGATTGGAAAAACGTTGCCTGGTCTGATGATTCTCAATTTCTGTTGCGACATTCAGATGGTAGTATATATATATTTATATATAAATCGTCTATTTCTGCTAGAGTTCAACTTAATTACTACATAACTAACATGTGTGATGCTGACATCTAGCGGCTGAATGTTCAAGTTAACATAATACATCTTCAGTGACTTCTATTAGTGTCCAGATGAACACTTGATACCTTATTTTACTTCTATTTTACATAACCTAATACTAAATTGAAATCTACTTCTTATCCTGCCAAGAAAATTGCTCTCCAAAATACGATATAATTATATAATGTATAATTTTGTTTTATATTCCATTAACAAATACAAACATTCATTTCACACACATAATCAAAAAGAAGATAATATACTTCTACTTCGTATTCAAAATATTCTGGGATAGTAGTATATTGTGTACGACTGTCGACAGCCTGTTTAAGGTTACTTACCAAATACACTTACAGACAGGCAATATATTGCTGCCCTAAACTAGTCAATGATTGGCCTATTCAAACTAATAAACGATTTTAAGATCATCTTTCTTGATTTCCTGATCAACATTTAACGTTAAAGGGAAGATATATTAGGCACGTTTTATATAGACTGTTGAACTGAAGGTGACGTTATAAATGTCTCGCGTCAGCAACTCCAGCGGTGCATGGAAGCTGCCATAGCGGCATGGTATCCAGAAAAATGTGCCATATTAAATGGTTGATACTCCTCGAGGATCACAGACGCCGTCATCGGGACGCAGCAGCTTGCTTTTGCTGGTTCGATGGCACAGTTATTGTAGGGCTTGCAGTCCCGTTCCAAAACCGGCGCCACAACTTTGCGCAATAGTGGATTGCTGTTTCCGAATTCCTCTCTGCTGCCTCTTTTCATTTTGTACCGGTGGTTCTGAAACCAGATTTTGACTTGCAAAGGTGTGAGGTTGAGGATATGAGCGAGCTGCTCCCGTTCTGAAGCTGAGAGATACCGCTGTTGCCGAAAGCGCCGTTCCAACACACAAGTCTGTGCTTTGGAGAACAACACGCGCCGTTTCCGCATCTTCTCGGCCTCGTTTTCCAGAGAAGACCACGCTTTGTGTGTCGAATCGGTACTGCTCGCCTCAGGAGCTGTAATAAACGGTAATGCGCGTGATAAAAATCGAAATTGTTTACACGAAAAGCAGGAAAAGTTGGTAAATCATATATAAGTTAATACTGGTAGACTACTTACAAATGAAAATAGAAACGAATGATTTATAAGTTATAATAAATATAATAATATTTTCTTATTTTTTCTTACTACAGCATATTTTATAATCAATGAATATTTATGGGTTGTTTATTATTGCAATGTTTTACGGCAGATCACGTTTATGAAGTAGTCCCATGCAAGAAGTATGACCATGTCGTATTTCTTTGTTTTATGTTCTAGTGCAAATGGAACGAATAGTTTGGAACTTACAGCGGACTTGAAAACTGTCGCTCACCAGCCAAGAGGAACATTGGAATTCAGGGGCGCTTTCTCGGGGCGGCTTTCTATTGGTTTCCTCGGCGTCTTGCTCTGGCAAATCCAAAATGCGCCTCACCGTAAAACTGGTTTTACTGGAAACATGCATAATTGGAAAAAAAACAAGTCTAAATAAATTAAATAAATATAACTAAAGATCCAAAAAATCGCGACCGTAAAATAATCAATCCACTCGGGATAGCCGAGGAGCGAAGTACAAGCCGTCAAAACTCGATCCACGATAGCAGTGCCCACACTAGTGAAAGGGGCTGAGGGTCTCAAGAGGCCACGGAAGAATCAAGTTACCATCACAAAGAGCTAAGGAAACACTAATCACCACGAACATCCAATTGGACGAAAGTGTTAAACAGATAATGGTAATTGTTACGACTGAAATACGTCTTGGGTGGTATGGAACTACTGACGATCGGTTTAGATGCCACCATCACCATTTTCTATCAAAGCAATGTACTACAGGCCATAAATATAAAATCCACGTAGCTATGTAAATGAAGGAGTGCATTTTAAGGAAATTATTATGGCTACTGCTATGTGCTATGTGTTTTTTTTCTTTTTTCTTTTTCTCAGCATGCAATAAGATATATCTGTTGTTAAGTGGCTAATAAGTTGTGAGTTTTGAGACTATGTTCTTGGGTCACACAAGGTGGCCGATGCTGCCCCTCTATAGTTGTCTTTCCAATGCAAATACTTAGCCTCCCGAGCACCCTGGGTGGTCATACAAAAAGTAAGTACAACCTAACCAGAGCCAGGAGACAAAGGAAGTAAATGTGTCCCCACATCCAGGGCCCGGTGAAAACATTGGTTCAAGCCTGGAATAATGCACGACTGACACCTTCGCATAATTTGATTTAACTTCCTGGGATAAATCT
The DNA here is from genome assembly GCA_025775065.1 of Hiodon alosoides. Taxonomy (NCBI): domain Eukaryota; kingdom Metazoa; phylum Chordata; class Actinopteri; order Hiodontiformes; family Hiodontidae; genus Hiodon; species Hiodon alosoides. Next base: position 25,252 of record JAOYSI010018483.1, read on the forward strand.
AACCCTGCTCCTTGTTGTCATGGTTTCAAATTAGCTTGTATGGGATTAGGACTGCTATCTATGGGTCCATGTTGACTATCGTTATCAGTTGTGGGCTTCCTTGATATAAAAAGAAACTCAACAAAGAGGGTTGAGGGATTCGCTTTTAAAAGAATGGATACAAAACGTAATATTTAAAAGGATGAAAATATGAATATCTAAATTGTACCTAATGTAGAGTTATATGCCTTTTATGTGGTTGGCCCAAATAGATTATGGTGATCAAGACTTTTCTTGTGAGCTGTTTTATCACCATAGTCAAGTCAAGTCTCATTATTGTCATCAGCAGAACATGCAACATGCAATTGCGATTAAAATACAGCGTACAAGCAAATCAAATCAATAAATAGCAATAATACAACAATAACTTCCCGTGGTTCCTGAACATCAGGGTTATTTCTTGTTATTGTTATTTTTCATATACTTATCGTGTAGGTAGTTTAGACGTACTTGTTTTTATAAATGATTATATCACGGTAGCTATGCATGTCTTTCATATGCATATTTAAAAGGGTAAAAAGCTATTTGGTGTTATTGACAATTCTCATGGAATAAGTAATACTAATGAGTCTATCTACATTGGTATGTCCCATTTTCTGTGCAAGGCTTTAAAAGTTGTTGTTTTGGGAGCATCGTGTGTGCTGATGGTGCGGTTTAAACCATACTGGTGCCATTATATTGCTAAGCGTCTGAGCTTAATAAGTTATTCCTTTGATTTTGGTAACTTTGGTTGGGTGTTTTGTTTGTTTTGGTTCTTTTATTCTTTCCATCGACAAAGAACCTGTAAATATTGGTATATAGTGGTTTTTAATTCTTTTGTATGTATGTTTGTCGTTTGCCCAATATTGCGTACCTCTATTCCTTGCAGGGATGAAACTTCTGGGATCAGATCTGTTATGTTCCTTGGCTGCCTGGATCCCCTTGCATCCCGACAGATTAAATTTTTCTTTAGCAAAGCACAGGGCTAGTAATAATACATTAGAACCTCCCTCAGATAAAACTGCGTGCATTAGTTGTGTTTGTTTTGGGTCACTAAAATAATTAAATAACAAATTCTTAAAAGGTGTGTACTCTTATGGGTCAATGGAAAGGGGTTTGCCAACACACTTTTTAAATAGCGGAGTCACTCCATAATATTTGGTTCAAACTAACAGAGAGAAAGTAAAAGGGGAATCCCTGGAGAATTAACTCCTGAAAGGGGGGGTGTGGCGGTAGATACTGATGCATGATGCTTTACTGGTGGGTAGCTGGGAATTGGTGTTGCTAAGGGAGAGAGAGAGAGATTGTGGAGCATCTCAGTTAAGATTGCAATAGCCCTTTTTCTGCATTTGCGCGCACGCGTGTGTGTGTGTGTGTGTGAGAGAGAGAGAGAAAGAAAGAGAGGGAGAGCATGTCTCGGTTTTAGGTTTTAGAGTGGGGAATATTAAGACTACTCAACGTGTTGAAAAAGTATTTACTAAGTCTTAGTTAACCTTTATATTTCCTGAGCACTTTGGTTATCTGGTTTTGATTAGCTCACTCTAATAATCTCGCCGTAACTAATGGCCGAAAGACGTCTTGGGGCTTCTACTAATGAGTGTTTTTTTTTTCACATTAGTGTTTTCTCTCCAATTCCCCCATTACCTCCATACATCTAATGTCCTTGCCTTGTGGTCGACTGCGTGGAGAGGAATTCAGAATCAGAGGAAGAGTGGGGCTGGTGACCAACATCGCAGCTGGTCAAGTGGTTTATTGTTTAAGTCAATAAGGGCATTGAATTTTCTGCAGGGAAACAGGGAGTTTGTCTTTGATTGAATAATTATCTTCAGAGATTATGAGTCTTTGGGGACACTGGAGCAGAGAGTGAGCTTTGAAAAAGCATTGTTTTTTTCACAGCGGCTGTCAACAGTGGCAGAACCAGTTAGGCCCGAGGGGCTGCTACAAGCGTTTGTTCTGCAGGTCATTAAAACATAGCCGGTGAAACCAGAAATCCATTGGCCATCCATGACACAGATCAGCCTCCCTGGCGCCATCTGTGAAACTGTAGTCACCCCAAACACGGTAGATACACACACCGAGTGGATGGCTGTGCCTTAGCAGCAGCACGCAAAGCGCCAGAGAAGAGGAGAGTCAAGGAACTAACTGCAATGCTCTCGGCAAAGAAATTGCAGCAAAGCTGTGGGGCCTGAGCTCTGTACACAAAGGTGCAGAGTGGCTCCCACAGTTGGAGACCCCCATAATGGAAACTTGGAAGTATGGTAGTAAAAAGGCTGACGTGAGTGGAAAACTGTGTGGCCCGCTTACAAGCCAACAGGGTAGGAAAACAAGATCTTGCCAGAAAGGACAAGAAACAGGCAGTCTCTGGTACTGATGAGAGCACAGATGAGGAACAATTTCAGTACTTTGGAGCTTTGATCACATAAACACAGGCACGTTAATTAATAAATACCTGGCATTAAGTATGAAATTTTGATTTCTGATTTCTGGACACATGCATGCACAGCCCAGTGTTATATATTAATATAATAGGGTGTATAGTGTTGTTTTTTTTTTATCCAGTGGCAGTTATTTTCTTATAGAGCAGTTTGCAAAGAGCTCCACTCAGATGCCGTTTATTGTTTGTCACAAGAACTAAAGATTGATATTTCACACATTACAACATTATATCCAGCTCCTAAAGCCTACTGAATTATTCAAATCCAAATAAACTACAACGTAACATAAGCAGAATACGATTAAACTCAATTTTTAAAACGATAAATGTATCAGTAACTGGCTAGAAATTCGAGCAAACATAACACTACGGTGCCCTCTTGAGGACAACTGAAGTAGGATAATTGTGGGATACGTAAACTTATTTGAGAACGGAAACTATGCCAAACCCTGTGAGGGACAGTGAATTTGAGGAGAGAAAAAAAATCCTCGTACGGTGCGATTAAACAAATTGCTCTCTCTCCAGTGGTTCGCGGTTGACTGCTGAGTAATATTGTGTTTGACGCCCATTTTTGGCGTCATAAGTAATAGATTATGGAAGCAGGTTATTCGTCCTGTGGTCTAGCGATGACAATCAGTAAATCAATGAACTGATTAAAATTGTGGGTGGGCTCTGGATTCAAATGTTGCGCTAAAAGTCACCAAATGGCGAGCTCAGTGTGACGTTAAAAGGAAAATGTATTGGTTTGACGACGTAATAAATAACTAAATATGACATTACATAGAAAATAAAAAAAATGTTATTATTATTATTAAGATTAACCAGAATAAAAGGTCACCAAATCACCAAAATGTAAGGCTATTCCTAAATTTACGTTGACATCAAATCTGGCCTAGTCGCAACATGTCCGTCTCTCCTTTCATCAGCACGGATTTCATCAACCAAAATGACACATAGACCTAGTCCTTTCGCGTTTTACTTTAAAAATACATTGTATTCTGTATCTGAATCGTTCACCTGGACCGGGAAATGTTTTAGAAAAAATTAAATAGTTTTATAGAAACTGTGCAGTACATATCCTCTAAGTGCCCAAATAGTAGAAGAATGAGGAGGTTGCATTATTGTTCCATAGAATTTAAAATAAAGAAACTTTAAGTTAGCTGTTCTTAAGTATTATCTTATTTTTAATTTATTTTATTAAGAACGGCACGTGTTTTCAGTTGACAGTAAGCAACGATATGCATATAGCGGGGTTGCTCGTCCACGCATTGTCTACAAGGCTCGATGGGGTAAACACTGGAGCAGCGAGGGCTCGTTGATGGAAAGGACACATTAAGGTTGATTGTTTACCTAACACAAACAGTAACCTTTAACGTGTTTTAAAAACCCGTTACACCCATGGCCTTCTTCTCGCAGTAAACGTTTATTGATGATCGCTTTAAAGTGATGGTGGCTCACGGGTAATAAAACTCATAGTAAAACAGAAAGCGGCACAGAAGGAATTCATTAGGGCCCAACCCCTATTTTAATTTATCATTACATCTTTACTCATACGGTCCTGTAATTATTTTTTTTAATGAAAGTTAGTGTTATTTTGAACGTGGCAATAGTCAAATAATCTGTTTCCTCCTGTTCATTTAGATAGTTATTTTAGGTTTATTACTAGCATAATTTTCATGCTAGTCAAAAACACATAACACCGATGCTTGATTGTATATTCAATAACCATATGCGAAAAAAGAAATCCAATGAAACGTTAATTTCCACATAAACTGCGAATGATTTACAGGGAGGGATAAAAGTAGCCGAAACTGGCGAGACGAACCATGACAAGGAGTGGGCCCCCCCCCACTTTCTCCCCGAAAGCCAAATTTACAGTTTGGTTATGGCAAACCCCCATTAAGTTTTCTGTAATCGGGGCTATTTAGGACTCTTTTTTTTCCGTGTCCAGGGACCACTGGTTATTAAACGCGTTTGAGATAAGTAAGGCACTATTTGCCAATCCTCGTGAATACTACTTTTAAAATATTCTACTATACGTAGCCTGCCTTGGACGGGATATAGGCTGGGGAAAAAATCAAAGCTTTGGAAACCAGCTAATCACACCATAGGTCTGCATAGCTGTATTTAATAGCCTTCTTTTTACCAGTAAACGGTATAAGATAGAATAAGAAAAAAGAAAAGAAAAATGCCATTAAATACAGTTACGTGACTTGTGATTAGCGAGTTGCTAAACTTTTGGTTAGGTCCCAGTCTCAGTCGTATTAAATTTTGTATGCATTTTATTTCCAATGAGTATTCAATGTGATATAATATACATTAAATATTTGCGTATTGTTGGTATAATATTCATCAAATCTGTTTCGTATATCGACGAAGTACTTGATGTTATTTTATTCCATCGGAGTTTAAATAAAAATAAAAATAATTTGATTGTTAGGTTCGTTGGTCTGTAAGTGTTCGCAGGTAATTTTTTACGGATTTAAAAAAAATCCAGTATCAGATAAATAAATAAATTAATATGGGTCTTATAATCAATTGTGACCATTTGGCTACATCTTACTGGCATTCCTACACAGTGGTGCGTTTTCATTCTGATTTCAATTAGGGCTACATTAATCGAATTAATCAAAATATCCTCTCCGCTGTTAAATAATCGTTATGTAATTCTATTCTAACAGTCGGCTAGTATAGAATCAAATTAAGTTCTGAAAGAAGAGGTTGTCGTTAATTACAAGCATGGAGTTACCAAGCTATTATTTTACATGCCCTCTTCAATCCATGCGTTATCTAATCCAAATATCCCTTCTTAGGACACCGACAGTTGCTGAAAGATCTGCATATTAAGCAAGAAAAAAGTCAATTAAACAAGAAGTTTCCTGGAGTCCTCAAGTTTCCCCGTGTTTGGGTGTTGGCCGGATTGGCGAATGAGAAATGAGCTCTGCGTGCCCACAGGCCTGCGATGGACTGGCGTCCAGTCCTGGGAGTACACTGCCTCCCGCCCTGTGTCTGCCCTGCGACCATGAATTCGATTTGCGGTTAGTGAAAATGAAAAAATCGCCGTGTTTAAACTACATTTGGAGACCATGATATTCCGAAAGATTTTTGCCGCGTATTATATTTTACCGTGACATTGTTTGGCTAACGCAACAAAAACTACCACAACAATAGGGAAAAGGTGATAAAATATACACTTTTACATTACATTTAGAGGTAAACTGGTTTTAGTGGCACACGTTTTGTTTGGAAAACTTGTGACGGTTAGTATTCTTCGATAACTTGCCTAAATTTTAAGCGACTGATTTAATGTGTGTCGATGTGTTTAATTATTTCACTTATGCCGAATTCCATTATTATACGTTTCTGACTAAACTACTTATGATAATGATCTATCAACTTCACATTTTCTTCTAAAGCGTGAATATTATATTCGGTATCGTATTTATGGTGTATACTCTTAATTCGCGATTGACATCATTATTCCACAGGACGTCGCCGTTCACACAATCTAGACAAATCCTTCATTCAAGTCTAATTTTGGACCTACCCTGGAGATTAGAGATGTTTGTATGTAGCAACACTCGTAACAGGTGTAGTGGTACCCGATGTGTTCGGGTGCCATTATGGCCTACATCCGGTTCTTTCGAACTATAGACGTAATTAAAATAGTTTTTTTCCCTGGTGTTTGCTAACTAATGTTTCAGGGACTGATGTCCTTTGATTATTAACATCCAAGGAACGATATTAATTAATTAATATTAATTAACAAGAGAGTTCTTATTTATCAAAGCATGGCAATTAAAACTTTTTTGGGATGAATAAACTACTAAAAATACGTCCATTCATTTTAATTATCTAAGCAATAGCCCATGACAATAATTAACATACGGATCTATGCTTTCCATCCATAACAAAAAAAAATAAAAAATCATTAAAGTAAATTATGTAACTTCTTGATTATTAAATTACTATTTATTTTAGTAATAATTATTACATAAATAAATATCTCGGCACACCTGAGTTCGAATCCCGCCCAGGACGGAACGTTACTTTGGTGCCCTTGGTGCCAGGCCATCAGGAGTGAAGAGATGGAAGACAATCGCGACGGCGAGCTATGTAACTACCGGAGGAAGGGCAGGATAGTAAACCTGAAGCCTCGCTAAGAGGCCTGGACCTTTTACTGATGCGGTAACTGGTTCAATAGACAACGTTTCGAATCTCGTCGTGGCAGGAAAACTTGGTAAGTTAAAATACTTTTGCAGTAATAGAACAAAAATTGTATTCAATATTTACTATATTTATCTATGTTTATATTTATTGTTTAGTAACACGTTGGGCGCATTCTGCAACACTTTTTTTTGACGTTTTTATTCTGCGCAAGAATCAATTCTTATTTCAAACATCAAATATTAGAATTGACAATGCCCTTAAGAAACGCTTTATTTTGAGTATGAAATTATTTGGCTCAACCAGTGCACGTATGATGCCAGATACATGAAAACATGTTAACTTTGATTGCGGAAAATTTTACATGTACAAACACAAAAACTAAATATGTCGGAAAATTTGTTGGGATGGCTTTGGCGATGAATTCGCCGTTGGGATTAGCATATATCCATTTATTGACGTTAACGCAGACAGGCGAGACTCAGAATTTTCATTTATTTTAAAATAAAAATGTTTAACCTTAGTGATGTTGATAACATTTACGATTCGTTTAAAACTGAAAATATTGCGTTTCAAAGTATTGTCCCTATTGTTGATGTAATTCGTCATCATAAAATCTTTATTTTTACGGGGTAAGAGCATTCTCATTTAAGAGGGTGACCTGGCCCTGGAAGGGGACAAATATAGATACAGATATAAAATGAAATATATTATAGATCAAATAAAACATAATAAAACATCAAAATGAATAAGATCTGATTAAACCAATCAGGTAAGTGCATGTAACAGGAAAAAGTGCTTTCGTTTGCGAGATGGTGAGATGTGCGATCTATTTAGAGGAAAGTTAGGACCAAAATTACCTGGTATGCTTATATAATACAATGGTAAATATCCATTAATTGAATTTAATTAGGTTATTATAGGATAATTATTGGGTTCGAACACAACCCGCATTATATTGTTCCATCTCACTATTTGTACAGCACTATTTCATATACATTAAGTGAATAAAATGTGTTCGTGTTGCGACATAAGAGACCTTGGTTATATAAATTTTAGTAAATGTTATCTTACGAAAAAAAATATCGAAACAGAATCCAGACAGTTATTTTTTTGTGGAACCTTGTTTTTTTAACGCTTATATATATACATTATACGCATTAATCCTAATCCTGTAGAATTCACAAATAGCTATATTACGTTGTACAGTAATATGTAATAAATATTCGTGTTTGTTTAAATACAAACATGGAAAAAATAGCTTATTGTTACAGTTTACTACATGATGTAAGAAATAGATCTTATGGGGTGATTAAATTAAACATAAATGCAGCTGCTCTTAATTTCCAATTGTAAATGTACTGTACTGTCAAATGAATATGTTTAGTTTATTTAATCTGATCTTTAAACTAATGTAAATATCGCTCATTTTATAATGTATCTAAATATTTGAAATGATGGGCTATCTGAATTCAAATTAGACGTTTTGGCAATTTGTTTGGTTCAGTCGAGTGTTGTTAAACTGTTGATTTAAAATGTGTTTGTCAATCGGACAGTCTAAGGATTAACTCGAATGTATAACAGTATAGTGTAATGTTAAATATAGTTTTATGGTGTGACAAACTACTTTAACACACCGAACTGCCTTTGTGTTTGTTTGTAGCTTTGGGATCGTTTTAGTCTATATCATTAAATAATATTTTCTGATTGATAACTGATATTAAAGAAAGCGGGAAGCAATGCGAACTTTAATTCACTGGTCAAACGGAAACGCAATGATTAGGTAGCTTTAACTGATTAAACCTAACCGTCACCGTAGGCCTACGTGTTGTTTAGCAACGAAATACGAGGAAGTGCCGAAAACACCTGTTACCTACCATGAAAATCACATTTTCAGTAAAGTAAAACAGAGACTGCTATACTGAAAAAACACAACTTTCAATATTTACCTTAAACACTATGCCAGTCGCAATGACCTACCCTGTTGCACCAATACCTAAAAAATGAAAGCTTCGTTTTTGAAGGTGTTGACTGAAGGCAAGCTCTATTTTGTCAGAATTTACAATGTCTTTCAAACGACCTGTGTCTCCTAAATTGGGAAACCGTTATTACTTCTTGGAAGTGTGAATACTAGTTTAAAATCTAGAAATAAGAATAATGACTGTAAATTATACAGTTAATGAAATTCACAAATCGAAGAAATTAAAATGACACACAAGTCTGCCTAGGGTCTCCACCTTAATTTGCGTGACAGTGCTTAATATTGCACTATGACGCCGTGTGGGGAAACGGTGTGACTGTATATCGATTATTACTTTAAATTACATTCCCAAACATGCATAGCAATAAATCAGCAAGAATAACGGAAACACAAAGATGAAGTATAAATTCTTTAGACAGTTATTTAAACACGAACAATAAAAATTCGCTTTACTATATACTATGGAATTTAAGAAAGTTTTTGTCCTCGTTACTTCTACGCAACATAAATTTAATCTTTCGGCTCGATATTATTTATACCTTGTTGGGAGTTTATCTACAAATAAACGGCCATGACGGTCGAATAGTTTACTCCCTTTGTGTCATAACATGAATTGTTTCAAATCCCCAGGCGGAGCCCTGTGTGTACGTTCCGGTGTCAATGTGACTTATGCTGAATCAATAGTGAATGGAAACAAGCTGAGGAAGTTCCCAATGGATTTAACTGGTCTGGAACACGAGCTCTTCCGCTATGGACACGCGGGGCTCACACGTTGAAAATAATGCTTGGAAACACATCAAATAATGAGGGAAAGGCGTACGCAGGGGGCTCAGGCGTCACCAACATATTAAAGAAAATATGTGACTGAAAGGGACATATTCGACATTGATAAAAGAACAAATAAAGACAGAGCAACGTAACAGCTATTTCCAGTCTTGGTAGGAAAAGGGACACGATGGAATCGGTATGCTTCCAATGTATTCAAATGTCTGCAATAATTTACAAATACACAAAACAAAAAGGAGAGCACTTCAAGTGTTCTTTCCAGACAGTGTTTGTTTGTGTTTTTTTTTTTTATTAGCATAGCGTTTAGATATCAATCCCGTGTGTGTTCAAAAGAAAACACTCTTCTATATAAATATTTTAGTGTTTTAAATTAGTATAGACTGAACACAGTTAAGGTTCAATTCACAAACACAAAAATGCGTTCAAAAAGTTTCAGTTTGTGTATAGGCTATTGCATTACTCGCGCTTAAAATGCAATAGTCTGTGGACCTTCCGATTCCAATTATTGTATTAAATCAGAGAGTAGGCTCTATATATCTACCAATTCATCTACCTATTTTATCGATTTTTCTTTTAATTAAAAGTGCAATTTTACATGTCTATACATTTATAACAACAAATCATTTATACATTTACGTTAAATACTTTATTGTCGCCTTGTTAACAAATGCTCCTGAACACCAAGCTCCACCTGTGGATAAATAAAACAACAGTTGTATATTTTTGAAAAATCAAATTTAGATTAATCTATTGGCAGACTGTTTTCCAAAATGATTAACTGGTTCACTAGCACGGAATACATTAGACAAGAAAGAGGCACGTTAACAGTAGCACGCATTATTATCACTAACGGTGAAATAATAACACTTCAACGTAAATACTATGTTGTAGAATTTCGAGATTAAATGACGGCAAAAAAAATAAACATCAAAAACAAAATGGTCATCAAATAATTATCTGAAAATAGAACCCGCGAGTCTGAATACGACGATACAATATATTAATAATAGTACTAATGATGATCACTATATTCCTATGAAATTCAAGATTGTTAAAACCGCTCTCATTAGGATCACTAGAATAAAATAACCTTCCGATATTTACATTCTTATAATTTATGATTGAATCCTGTATTTAATAATCCAATTCTAACGTTCTCAAAATCCGAAAGATCGGCAATGACAGGGAAACATACGGTCTAAAATGAATTAAACAGTAACGATAGGCTACGTTAGTTTTATCATTTAAGCATGTGGTTTTGAGTCCTGGCTATATGGGTTTCTGCAAACCATATTCCTTAACAGTAAATCTTTGAAACAATACGTTTGCATGTCAGAATAAGCTTACCATCCGTTCGTAGTTAAATTGCAATTGCCTATAGGGGATATTAAAGTTTCCCGTTCCTTCACATGAGAACGAGAAAGTCCTCACGTCATGTCAAATTTTCCAACCAATACCAAAACGCCTGCAGAGGAGCTCGAATTCTTATTGGTTTAGTACATGGAAGGTTTTTTTTTTTTTTTTTTTTTTTTGAGGGGGGGGGGGGTCCGAATAATTAATAATAGATCACATAAATAATTATATAAAAAAAATAGCAAGTGAAGGGCTGTTCTTATCAGCAACGGTCAATCAC
>JAOYSI010018493.1:0-36268 GCA_025775065.1 Hiodon alosoides
AGAAATTATAAGTACATCTCGGTTAACTTCAAACATTTTTATATATATATATATATATATATATATATATATATATAACACTACACACCTCCATCACTGCACTTTTCAATCAGATTGATAACATTTAGTGCTTTTTAGAAGTTGGTGATAAAATAAGAGACTGTACCTGCGATGCCAATACATGTTGTTGAAGGTGAAAAGGAAGTCCTGCCGTTCCCGTCAGCCCTTGCGCCGAAGAAGCGACGTTAGTCGTGTCTATGGTATTGACCCCACCAGAAGACACAGCTGCCAGCAAAGGCCCCATACCTGCTGCCGCCATGTTCGAAAAAGCGCTTCCCATATTAAACTGACTGGGATGCAGGAGAAAGGGATGAGCACCACCCAATGGGTTAAAAAACTGCTGGCCTGCCAATCCCGGTGGAAATCCAAAATTATGCAAATGACTCTGGTTTATGTGAGCGCTATCCGTTTGAATAGTCAAGGGCAAGTAATTCTCCTTGCTCATAGACCTGCTATCGTCCGCTTTGGGCGGGTCTCGCGTTGGGCTTTTGATTTCTTCTCCAACGAAAGAACGTGTGGTGCTTGAAATGATCGTCACGGGGCTTTGCCTGGAATCCGCTTGTCTTTTCTCAGTCCTAGTAGAGTCGTCTCGTTCCCTGTGTGTAGCAACGTTGTTGGCAAAAAAGTGCGTTTCAGTCGAGTGTGCCAGTTCATCCCTCCCGTCCTCGGTGGTTGTGGAGATTTTACTGGATTCTTGCCTGTCCTGTGGGTGGCCGTCTTTACTTTCATCATCGCTTTCCTCGTCACTTTCGCAAACCCCTATTATGAAATAAAGTTTTATTAAACATCTGTTCTATAAAAATAGAAAAAATTAAACAAATGCTTGCTAAAAGTTAAGAAAAATGCTACTAATGAAAAAAGAATGTCGGATTTAATCATGTCGTTTAACGTATTCAGGACTACATAAATGTATGGTAATTTTAAATGTTTGTGTTAATTAAATTGGCGACAAACACATGTATCATATGTGACAATTCATATTTACGGATATCCGTACATAATTCTCCGTTAAACCGGTCGCAGAAAATCAGTGACCTTTTAAAGTCGGTGCTCCTACAGCCGACACCTGAGCAAAGCACTTGAATGATGGCTGTTCGCCTGAAGACTCATCTGACGTCCCATTGTCTTTTTTCTGTTGCTCCTCATAAGATCGTATTGACTGCAGAGCCAGCTGTTTCCTGTGTGTAGAACAATGTTAGTAAAATTTACAAAACAAGTAATTTATTAGAAACAAGTTAAACTTTCCCACAGCGTGTAAAGTCTAAATTTAGGATTAAGGATAATGATTCTCCTCACAATAAAACAGAGTAAGGTGTTTACCGGTGAAAACATTTAATTCTTAAACGCTTTTATGGTAATTCCTTGCATATTCCTCAGTAAATGTCAAGAATATATTTTCATTTGAATGATTTCCTACCATGCCAGTTTTTAAAATAATTTATTTATTTAAAAATATATATTTAAACCAAACCCATTATACCTTTATGATAAACAATCTTTGTGTGTATTAGCGATGCTTTGGTTATAGTTTTCTGTTAGTTTTATTTCCTTATTTGATTTACCATCGAGCTGTTGAGTTTTTTTTTATACCTTTAGCCCAAGCTAAGTTCTGTGTCCTACCTCTTTTCTCGTCTTCCATTTCCGGTGTCACGAAATCCCTTAGCAAACGGATTGTTGTCGATTTTCAGTTGTGTGATCTGTAATTAAATTTTAACAGAAATTCACAAACAGAACTGTTTTTTTTTTTTTTTCACTTTAGTTGTCACCCAATTAAAAAGCCACGTGGCTAACGCTGGGGACAACTGTGTAGGTTCGATTAAATAATTGAGTGAGTTGTCTCAGTCATGGTATCCCTAATGAGGGGTTTTATTATATCTGATGGGTTTATTTATTTTCTGGTGTAAACGTTTTCTATGTCGTCAGGGTAACCTTTTTTTTTTCAAACAAAGAAAACCGAATACGAAAATAAAAGACTATGGCCAAAATAGATTTAACAAATGTTAAATTAAAATTTACAAACGAAAAACCAAAACAAATATGCTTTTATCATGTAGAGGAGGACGGGTATGGACGGGTACTTAGTTCATACTTCAGGTTAAGACATATTTATTTATAATTACAAGGTTGGTGTACAAAAATTATAATTATATAATCTAATAAATCTCTTATAAAATCGTCAAATACTGTTTTAGTATCTATATTAGCAAAATAACTGCCTGTAATAAGCTGAGCGGCCACAGTAACAGCTAAAACATTTGGAATAAAAAAGGGATTTCGTATTTTTTAAAAGTTTTTTTCAGTCCAAGCGGGATAATTGAAATATAAACTTATGGACATTATTTCATCCATCCAGAGTAAGGCAGTAGTTTTCTATGCAGTGAGTGTAGCCAACGGAACGCAGATGTTGATATCTTGATTAGCAGCGATAATTAATTATTTTCAAACTCGACAAGACATTTGGTTTAATATTTTTTCGACACGCTTGTATCTCACACAAATAACGCGGTAACGCATTGATACTGGTGATAGCAATTAGGAAATGCGTACTTATCGGTGACAACCCTGCACTGACGCGTCTGCATTCCTTGGCTGAGAATGTTAACTCTTATTAACCCAGTAGCATGCCGTTTTGATTAGTAATTTCCATATCTTATGCAGTTTTTTTTTGTACTAAGAAGCTTCAATATTACACGATGACTGTAGAAAAGACTGTAGAAGACATTCGCTAATGTCTTCACCAAACCATTTTCGTTGTGCAGACTATTTGTTTATCCAGATGCTAGATAAGTATTTATAATATGTACTAGATACAGTACATAATCAGTTAATACCATCTACCATTTTCCCTCTACCAATACCCGCCTTTCCAAACCACGCCTTCTCTTCAAGGTTAAATCAAGTAGGCTAACTGGCGAAAAACGGCCGTATTTAAATTTTACTAAATCTGATTACATAGATTTTCCAATAAAAAATGCGAATACCCATATAAATACTTTTAAAGGAAGGTTTTGAATACCACAATCGTTTTTTTTAAACTTTATTGTGGAAATTGTTATTTAGAAATCAGTGAAGTTTTCCAATAGGCCTATATATATATATATATATATATATATATATATATATATGGTTTAAGATCAGCATTGTGAGAGGTTATACGATGTCTTTTTTTTTTTTACTTAAAACATCAATGCAACTGCATTGACAGCAAATGGAACCAAATAAGCAGTTAAATACAAATAATAATTAAATATCAGTACCTTATCATTTTGGTAAGCAGTTACAGCAATAAATTCAGTTTCAGGAAAGACGTAGGTCCTGAACGTGCTGTACGGAAGTTTAAGGATATCGTTGGCTCTTACGACGTGAAATCTGGGTTGGTATTTGTGCATGGAGTTCAGAATAGTCTGTAACAAGAAACACATAATAAACAAGAAGAATAAATAAAACTATCCGTTATCATTCCTCACAATACTGGTAGAGCAATTCCCCCCCCTCTCTCTCTCTCTCACACACACACGTTAGTTTTATGTATCTTTTGCTTATTTTAACAGTTTTACTGACTGTCTTTAATCACTACGATGTATTCTTTGTACCAAACCCCTCCGGCCCCCATTCGCACACGAGCACACACACTCACGTTCAATCAGGGTGGTAACGGCTTGTAACCCAACTAATGACCAACGGAATTGGGTGCGAAAACATTACAGGAAATCTAAAAACGCTGAGGGTGTCTTGCGTGGATTAAAACATTGTGGAACTGTACTTTTGGTCACTCTGGGACGTAGGTGTGAACGAAATAACCTCCTTTACTAAAATTATTTAATTTTTATGAATAAATATTAGCTATGGTTTTGTTCTCATTTGCAGCAATTATAAATTACTTCATTAAATATAAAAAGGCATATAGGCTATATGATACAAAATCTTCCTAGCCTCCTAACGCAACAGGCATGATTTTTATTTATTTATTTTTTGAAGAAATAAGATACTTCAAAAACATAGAAAACGCTATTAAATACCGTCACGTAATGTGAGATTAGCGGGTTGCCAAATTTTTACTTGGTCCCAGCCGAAATTCGACATGAAAAATCCTTCTGTACTGTTATGTTCTACATTTAACTTTGAACGTTTCTCGTAAAAATAAATATAACCTCTGCATCAAGTTACAAGTCAAAATAATCAAATGAAAATACATTGCAAACTTACTTCGTATATTGTTGTCATTTTGATTTAGCTTTTACATATCTGCCAATGTGATTTTTGATGTTTTAAAACAATAATAAGAACAGAAACACCAATGCAGTACTAACATGCAAATCAGAAAGGATAAGAACGGTAAAACTTACAAATCCATGCTTGTCGGAGATGTTGTTTGTCAGTTTAAGTTTATGAAAATTAACGACTTTGGACATCCACTGCTCGCCCGTGGCCGGGCTGTCCGGATGAATGTACATCCGTTTTGGCATTTCGGGGTCGGCCTTCCCTGCCACCATCCAGCGCGAGTTGTGGAATTTATATCTGCAGTCGTCGGCAGCTACAATATCCATCAGCAAAATGTACTTAGCTTTCTTGTCCAAGCCGGTACACCTCACTTTAAACGGGGGGAACATTCGTCTGAGAAGAAATTGAGAAATTGTGTTTAGAGATTTTGAGATCCAAAAAGTATAGTGTTCTACCAGTATTGGGATTTAAATGGCCTACTTAATTGAAGGAAAATATATCTGATGCAATGCAGCAACCCGCGTAGATAACGTTTTACGACGGCCTGACATAAGTGATTTATTGATTCTTAAGGTTGCACGTAAATACAGTTAGGTTAGTTTTATGAACTTTCAGACATAAAAAAAAGGTTAAAATGAAACGCTCAGAAAGAGAAGCTTAGCCTACCTAACCTAAAACGATGTCAGGATCGGAGCTTTTTTTTTGTTTTCAAAGTCACACATTTCACACCTTTAATATTTGTAAAAACTTGAAGACATTAATATGTATTATTATTATTATTATTAACCAAAGCATACTGGTGGGATTAACAATGACTCGTCACTGTCTTCAAGTTTTTACAAATATTAAATGTGTGATTAAATGTGATATTAAATATGAAACCCATGCGACGCTAAAACTGTCGCATGAAATGTGTCGTTGTATTGATTCTTTGTTTCGGCTGTTTCATATTTTAACTTCTAAATATTACATAAAATGCAAAATTAAATTGTTAGAGAAGTATTCAAGTAAATGAACAGAACGCAATTTGGTTAAATTAACTTGTTTTGCAAGGACCGACAGCGTTAAAAAAAAAAAATGAAGATATTCATTTCAAAATATAAAAAATATAAATAATCTGCATTGTAAAAGTCAAACTCTTCGATAATTAAAACAATCATTTTTAATGAATTCAAATATTTTTACCTTCCCGATTTCGTGATAACCATTTCAGTGCCGCGCTTATGGAACTGTTCCCACAGGTCCTTTGCTTCCAGGTGAACTTTGGGGTCATCTTCCACCTCTTCTTCGGGCTCCAAAGTTTTGAAAGGCCTGAGGTGGGCAGCAGCAGCAGCGGCAGCCTGGTGTCCCAGTGTGGAAAAGTGAAGGCTGGTTTCTGCAGCGCCTACCAGTTGATCCATAATGGGCTTCCCTAGTGCACCCGGGAGGGAAAGAGAGCCGTTGGGAGGCAGCGCTAGGGCCGGGAAGAAGGGAGGCTGGTGACCCAACATTGCGCTCATGGCGAAGTCCGGACCCCGGTGAGGTAAGAACGGGTGGTATGCCATACTTGTTCCTTGAATAACTGGATCTCTCATCAGGAAGCTCATCCAAGGTTTCCAATTGTGTCTTATATTCGTTTAAAGATTGCTATAACTGATAAATAATATGGTATGGGAGTTTATTTTAGCTGAATTTTCTCTCGTCTGACATCAAATTTGAAATATATATATATTGATATATATATTTACCGTGTCAACAAATGCATCCCTGTTACAAAAAACGATTCTGAACCAATCGTATTTGAAATTCCGACTGCCATGAAAAGTTAAGAAATGTGACCCCTTTATCTTCTGGGTTGTTCTGAAAAATAATTTTCACAATCTTAGACGTTGCAGATCATTTGAGCAATTTTGCAGTTAAATGCCGAAACCTTACTTAAGTTGAAGTCGCGGTTGATTCGTGTGCTTTTGTTTTCTCCTGTTGGTTGTTTGAAAAAAGTCTGTATCCTTTGAAATTCTATTCAATCTTTCCTTGGCTCCAGGCTTGCTGCGGAAGAGATTTGTTGAGATGTTTCTGTTACGCAGAACAATTCGTCTCTGTTTCCCCGTTCCGCATAACACTCACGATCACAAACAAGCACCCATTTTCTTCCTCTCTCTTTCACGCGCACACACACACACATTTCAGAAAAGAAGGAGAGAAATAAAGCGTTCGTTGAAGCAAAGAAGAGGCGAGATCTTAGCAGCAGCAAATTCTCTGCGATTCTGGTCCCACAGGCTCTAGACCGTATGGATGTGTTGCGTGCTGCGGGAAGTAAGGCCCTGTTGATTGGCTCTTTGACGCTTTCGGACCAATTGTGAGGCTTCGTAGGCGTGGTTTTGACAGGTCGGTGGAGTGGACAGGCTTCACTTATAAAACTAAGGTGTCGGAAACTGTAACGTCGTAGCGAGGCTTCGCTACTCTGAAGCGTGTGAATATGACAACATCATTAGGGGCAGGGAGGGTCGGTCGGTCTGTGGGACTCGGAGAGGGGAACATTTACCCGAACCTCCTCTAGGTGGCTTTGTCAATAGGAAACAACGTTCACATAGCAGGAAAGCCGAGTATTTCTCCGAGATACATGCAATTGCAAGCACACGTTGGCGTTGGGTTTAAAAGTCTGGAAGGTAGGGTCTATAACTGAGAAAAGATACATTTATACATTCAAGTTACACTGTCTGGCTGTTACACATTTATATTTTCGTTACGGGGCGACCATTCATCGGGACTTTTGCAACTTACTGTCATTACTGTGGGCGTTAGAGTAATTACAAACGTAATTACGTAACATGTCTTGAATTTTAAATGGATTAAAATCGCAAACAAAATTCAAATAAAACGTTTAAATGATATTGACTACTGTATGTTATCAACATGGTTCGAGAGTTGGTGTGGATGGTAACACTACCTAAAATGGTAGAAGGCAGTCAGTTGGTGTTCTCTTAACTGGCTTTTTCCGTTTTTACTTATTTTGTATCGCTTGAACCTCTGATTGCATTACAATATGGTTTACTCTCAACCCTTAGTCGAATGTGAATTCATTTTAAATGACTTGAAAACGAATAATTTGTTTTTGTATTATTCCAAGTGTATCGCTATCGACCGAAATCTTTGGAATAGAGGAACTAATATCAGGAGATAATTTAATTATGTGGGCATGGCGCCTAATGGACTGCTGTGTCTTTGGTGATTCTGGATATTAACTTTTGCACTAATCCGTGGGTGGTATAACACGAAGACTGAGAATGTGTGTATGCGTGACTGCGCGTATGTTTTGTGAGATAGAAACACAATTGCTGGGAAAAAAACGGTTCAATCACTAGAGATAGAAGAAGAACATTTTAAAGCGATTACGCGCTCGATCATAGCGTTTTGACTCACGTTTTAAGAAAGCTTGGCGCCAGCCCGGTGAGGTTCGCTCAGTTTGCAAGCGTCTTATCACATTTATTTAACTAGAATCAGTTCTTCCGTCTCTGCAAAGAAGGGCAGGTTTATATACCTACTTTTGTAATCTAATCTTTATGAGACAACGGTGCGGCAAATGGAGCTCTATGAAATAACAAACGTATATGTACCCGTGTTATTCAAACTTGCTTGACGTGGGATACATTTCTATATTGAAACCGTATTACTAGGTTCTATAATACATCGACGCACCATGTACAGAAATATCATAGCAATATCCGATCAGACACACCACGTTTTAAAGCATTCAGTTTTTAAATTGAGGAATTTATATGCGCTATATGTGACTAACATAAAAAATGGTTTAAGGTAAATTGCTATGTAAGTGACGAAAAAGGACACAGGGTAGATTTAAAGCGGGTTGTCAAAATTATTGACAAACGCAATTGTGGATTTATTGAATCAGGTCCTTGGTCTTTCACTGGCTAGGAGTGATAAATCCACATTGGCGCAGTCTACGCACTCGATGATTAATTTGTAAGTCAGAGTCGAATGTGGTCAGACATATTCGTTAAACATTGACAAGATAGCAGTTCATCAAGTCACTTGTCTTTAAATTGCAGGCAGCAAAGGCGAAAGCAAAAGTACACTAGACGCAGGGTTTTTGGAAATACATGTATTGTTTTGACATAATTAGCAAAGAAAACCCCTTATTTTGAGTCATTTGGAGTAAAAATGGCATACTAGTACTAATCAGACAATCACAACTTTCCAACTCAGTTTGAGGGAAGATCTATTTTATAGTTACATAGACTTTGTGGGGAATTGTTATTATTTCATTCTTAACTGTTGAGGGTTTATAAATTGGTAACTTTACTCATAGCAAATGTTTCGTAAAGTCAGAGGAAAGGTTGGACATTTCGTGAGTTATTGTAATATCCAATACCAGATATTACACTTTTAAAAATCAGGTTTATTTTCGCCTAAAGTTACAAACACCATGTACCATCTTTCAGTATTCTTATTTGTAGTGTCATTACGCTTGATATCTGCAGACGGCATCTGAAAACAGAGTAAGTAGCAAAATTCAATTTAAAAGAAGGTGTTACCAAATAGGAAGCAGTGTTGTTGACACAGAGCTGCCTGTTTTAAGACCGTCATTCTGAGGCCACGGTCTTAATTAAGTAAGCAACCTCGGAGACTAGTCAATACACTATATAAACCTTTACGGGTTTAGTGCTCTCGGAGACTCCTGGTAGCAGTGAAAATGTACTGTTGACTCAGGTGATTGATTGATGACGACTTCTCTCAAGGTTTTTGCATCAACATCGAGATTTTAAGTAGTTGTGAAAGTAATGCGTTTTAAAACGTATGGTATTTTTACTTAAACATGCTACAAGTTTAGTCTAATGGTCTAATCTAAACGGAATATACGGAGCGAATAATTTGAGCAATTACTACTGCTACTACTACTATTCTCGTTTTTTTGTTGTTTTTATGCTTCTTTTTGTGCAATAAATACCAGTATTCTGAATTACTTCCACCCTTAAACTTCAAATGATTCATTAATTTCTAAAATGAGGGGGGAGGAATGATTTTAGGCTGATTTACTTCGGTTAACAGTAATTTATTCCAAACAAGTGAATAAACATTTCCCAACATGACAGCATATGCAATGAGGGTATGTACAATTGTTGGATAAAGAGAACAACGGCAGACTGCCTTCTCGAGTAGGGGCACCTGAGATATCAGCAACAGAAGACGGGACTTTCTGGATCACCGCACCTGAAGAAGCAGTTAGACTGCTCTGTCTAGCTGCGATGGATGCGTTTAGATCCATCATGCAATAGAGCCGTACTTAAATCCTGATACAAATAAATCGAGAGATTGAAGCTCTTTTGAACACACACGTTACTAACATACCCATTATTAGTTACACCGTAGAATTATGATATTTCTCAAAATGTATAGTTTTTATGAGAGACGGGCGTAAGTTTTTTGTTACCTCGAGGCAATGTTCACTAATTCGTAAAATTGCCAAAATATGCAAAATATCCAAAAAGTGTAGCAATGAAAATGTAAAAACCTGGGCTTCTTTTTTTCGATTTTGGAGCGCTTCAGTAACCCTCAGTATTAGCTTTGTTCATATTAAACGATGTCTACACACAATTGTTGGATCCACTCCCGGTATGTGATATGGCCATTATTCAGTGTCACCAATGTTCCCAAGAGAAGTGAAAATCACAGAGGGGCTAGGGAGGCAACCAGGGCGAGAGATGTTTGGAGAAAAGCCTATTTAACTTACCACGATTGTATAAATATAATTTAAAATAACTTCTTATAAATAACAAGAGACCTCGTTAACCACCGACGGATGTTTCATCGGGCGGAATTTAATTACGTTTTCATACAACATACAAACGCAAAACCAAAGGCCAGAGTTATGCACAAGTGTCCATCTATTACTGCGTTCTTACTGTGATACTTCCCACTGGTAAAAATTAACATACCATACCCGTTTATTACCATAACCAACCTGTTTATTAGTTCAAGGTCAATATTGTGCCGGGTTTTGAAATGAAAGTAGGATTTAAAAACTAAAAATTAATATTTAGATTAAAATCCACAAATTTGAATGAATAATTTAGCAAGGCTAACAAAACGGTGTGATCTTTGTTCATATTCAACAATGTCTACACTACATGTGGAAATCTGACTTTCATTGAATGGGCGAGTAATTGTATGTATAATAACAAACTCGGTTCGTTCAAATATATATTTTGCATAGTTAAACATGGCAAAATTATGGTAAAGGTAATCCTCTAGTACTTTGTCCAACATTCTAGAAGTAATAAGGTAACCCAAGTGGTTAACAGGTTAACACACACAAACTTAAGAACTTCAGACGAAGAACAAGAAGGCTTCCTTTTGGTTGTATTTTTTCCTAAAAAAATCCAGCATATTCGTTTCGTATTCATTTAGTCGTATTGGATTCAACTTGTCTACGGACTTGTCTATGCAATGAATACGAAGAGATTTTTGGTATACGAATACGAAGGTATTTGAATACAGCAGGTGTGACATCATGGATGGGATGGTATTGTCCGCCTCTTTTTTCCTCTCAAAGAAACGTAATCAAAATAAAGCAACTGATACTCGTTGACGGAAGTAGTTCCTTGAAAGAAAAAAATTTATCAAATACGATTTCTTCACTGCTTACCTTGGGGAAAGAATTGTATGGACAGAAGCTATTCTGTCCGTTTAGAATTGACAGTATATCCGACAAACTATACAAAACATATTGGCAATATATGTGCATATTTGGAAATTATTAAACAAAAATCAGTAGTGGATATACTGATTTTAGGCCTAATATATAGGCCTACTAAAACGTATCAATAGCTATCCTGTCACAGACCCTTAGACTTGATACGTTGAAGAGGTTTTCAGTTTTCATCTTGTCTCCAGGAGATCAATGCACGATATTGGCCATTCACCGGAACGGAACGAATCGGTAACTAAATCTTATAGTTATATCAGTTTATTAAAAAAAAAAAAAACATACAGACGATAATATACTTGATCGAATAATCGCTGTGAGCTTTGGAATAATAAGGTAAGGTATTCAAACAACAAATAAAAACTGTAAGTATAGTAACTGTCGAACTATAGTTTCGTTATGATTAATAGTGAAAATTGTGAATAAATCATTTCAGACCCTTACTATTTTCACACTTTTATTTTTCGCCATAGTAGTTGTTATTGTATGTAACCTGACTAATAGATTGAAATAGAGAGAGAGAGAGAGAGAGAGAGGGAGAGAGAGAGAGAGAGAGAGAGAGAGAGAGAGAAACCAACCTTAAATAATACATTGACATGAAATCTCTTTTGATGATGCAATGATATCATAATCGTTAATTCAAACGCTGCTAAAAATATCAGTTGTCATATGTACCATCACAGGATTTAATAGTGGCCTTACGGGCTTATTCTGAAAGTTTATGGAAGTAATGTAGGTGTCATTTGGAATGTATCTTATTTATTTATTTAAAGATTTTTACATTAAAGTAAAATTAAAGTCGTTTTGATAATTCATATATTTTTTACCTGGTAGTTAATTGGACACTTAAAACTATGGCTGGGGAAAAAAATCAAAACTTTGGCATTGAATAACTGAATTTATTAGCTTTTTCTTTTTAATGAGTAGAAGAAATGAGACAATAAACAAATAGTGCACCGTTTGAAACAATTGTATTGAATGCGATTAACAGTTGCCAATGTTTTGATTTGGTGTCAGCTTATGTGTGGAACTGAAAGTGACATGCTGCAGAAAAAAATAATTACATTGATACTGTAAAACTCCGTGTCTACCAATATCGTGACGTGTAATCGTAAAATGATCACAGTTTTATAATTGTATTCTGACCATACCATGATGCATTTCATTTTAATCCCAGAAAACCAGAACGCGATGTACATTAAAGACAATCAATGTTAAAGAAATACGAAGTTAAATAGAGTTATTTAGTGTTTATTCCTGAATGAAATGATCTGAGGTAGATCAATTATGATGTTCTAATTTATAACACACAGTATGCAAGTATAGGAAGTCCAGGAAGATGCAAGTGAATAATTAACTATATTTTGTTGGTGACAGAGTTTACAATAATAATAATGTGTTCATATTATTTTATGAACAATGTCCTATTCTAGAACAGTGTTCAACCAAATCACCTTTCTTTGACCTCATATTTGTAAGTCAAACAAAAATAATTCTTCAGCTGTAACTAACTGACATAATAAGTGTCATGTTTTTCCTTTTTTACTTATCGGATTGTGAATCTTCAGCCCGAAACGTATAACATTTAAATGGCCAAGTAAAGGGAAGGGTATATATATATATATATATACACTCGACAAAGGTGAATGATTGGACAGAATAAATGTGCCAGTGAACTCTTCCATATGTACATTGCACTTTGGCCACATGTGTTTAATGTTAAACTTTCCCAAGCCTTATGACATTTGAAACACAAACAAGGCCTCAAAACTCCAAAATGTAGAATACAAGAAAGCCACATGAAAGAAAAGTTCGAAGGAAGCGGTGTGTAGAAGTATTGTCATTTATTCTGGTACCCCTTACAGATGTTTTGCATGAGGCCATTTTGCTTTTAATGAGGGGGAGTTTTTGAACGTCAGTTGAACCTGGCTGGACTAATGTTGAAAGTAATAAGAATGAGAGGCGGCTGGGGGAGGGTGGGTCTTAGCTTCCATTTTCGCTGACAGAAATATGTAAAGAAGATTTATAAGTGCACTGTAGCACATTATGAGCAAGATTTGACTTTCAATATGTCAAGAGTATTCATTATTTAATAAAAACAATATTATGCTGGGCTTTAAAAAAAAAAAAAAAAATACAGGTAATTAACCTGAACCCTCCCATCCTGTCTGTTAAAATGAGAATTTATCATACGTGTTTTTAATGTGATTTAAGTTGGAATGATATACTATCACCAGTTTTAACCTATTCAGGAGACAATAGAGACCAAAGCACTTTCGACATACATTGGAAAGTTGATAGCAATTAAAAGTGGAATTTCAGTTATTTAGCTGGGATGATTCATCAAAAGATTGTATAAATTATTTGATTGTTCTCAAGGTAAAGGTCTGTTTGTGAAAAATTGAAGCCGTCATCATTTTATTAAGAACAGGCTAGATATAGGTAGCTTGAGGCCATGGTGTAAACAGTAAAAACATTTTTTTTTTAAAGATACACATTTTACTGTTGGTTAATAAAAAAACTCTGAAAATCTTTACTTTATTAACACCAAATTTTTTTTAAACAAAAGTGTTGCCGTGTTTTGTTTTAGATTTTTTGTTTGTTTTTTGTAGACAGCACATGACAACACAGCACAAAACATAAAGATAAAATAACAAACAAATCAGAAATAAACAGAGGTAAACCTAGTTCCCCAGATAGCAGTGGGCCATCTCTCTCTGGTCTTGGCAACCATAAACATTATTTTTTTAGCCTGATATCTGTGCTGGTGCATAGAAACAAGGATTTATAGCTGTCGTATTCGTATTGAAATATCTGTAGTAATAAGAAATTTGGTCAGCCAATTGTTACTGTATAAACTGGTTAAATATTCCTGTAAAAGGTTTCTGTCAACACAACCAAGCAACACTACCAATAATTCAATTAATAATAATAATTCAAGTAATATCAATTCTACTCCATGTACCTTTTATTGACAGCACAGATGGATGGCATCGACATGTCACGTACCTTTAAAGAGAACATGAATTAAACATATCTTGACCAAGTATTCTTTTTAAGCCTATGCTATCTGTTTTGAGTGTTCATTGTGGTATTATTTTTTTAAATAAATGAATACTATGAATACTTTATATAATGAATAAATGAATAACTAGTAGTAAAAGGTAGTAAAATTTTGGTAGCATAATATAATGTAAAAGTACTTTCTCTGTGTGTAGTGAATGCTTTATTAATCACTTAAATCTAGGCATGTAATCTAGACCCAACCAGAATTATCTTTCCCCCTCTACAGTTTATTAAAAATCATTCGGGGACAATGAAAAAACTTTTTTTTTCTGTCGGGGAAAAAAAAAGACTAAAGTTGCTTTGCTTATAGCAATAAAAGATTTCCCTTAAGGTGATCGGCACTCCTAGAGCAGACAGAAATGTCATTGAGATTTACACCTGTCTCTTCAAATCGGTAGTCTCATTTAGCCTACAGAGATGACCAGTGGAGCCAGGTTGTCTGGATCTACCAGACGCCTCCCTTCAACACTGCGCTGCATGAAATAGTAAAAAAGGTCATCAACGCACATTGCAAACAAACAATTAGTGCGTCTGATAAGATTAAAACAGAAAACAATGCCGTTTTCATTATTTGCCTCCTCTCTTCTACAAGTCATCGGGGGAGGGGCTAGTAAGGGGAGTTTAAAAGAGGCCGTGCCTTTGTGAAAGAAGGTAGCCTAACCGGTCCACTCATGAAGTGTCCTGACTCGATCATCCAAGGCTTTGAATGCGGTATCTCTTAAGTCAGCGATGACTTCAGGCCCTGTGCCCCACTCAAATGGTAGACACTAGCCAGACGTTCACTATCTGGATTAGGACATGTGTGTTCCTGCAGTGTCTGCCCTTACCCACTTCCTGTAATGGGTTATTGCCACATTATAACGCTGTTGAAAAACACTGACTTTGCAGTGTCCCGTCTACACCCTGTCGTGTAAACAGGAGAGAGTTTCATGAGTCTGCTGTAGCCTAACAGGCTTAGGAGAATGACTCCATTAAAGGAGACCTAACCTGTTCAGGGTCAGTTGTTTAAAGAAACCTGACAGAGACAGTATCCTTCCCTGAGTATAACTTTTTATTTCAAAGCTTTTAAGCTTCGGACACAACAATTCTGCTTTTATTTTTTTCGAAGACCTTAGGTACTTATTGCGACACAACAGGTTGTTACCATTTATTCACACGTTGGCAAAACGTTGGTGAAGAACACACAATTGCCGTATTTATGATTCAGTGATATAGGAGTTATTGGTTTGCAAAGAATGCATGGGATTCTGTAGATTCTTGAAAGTCAAATATGTTCAAACAAGGTAGCAAACATGTTGAAGAAAAATGGCCTCTATTAAAATCACTACCACATAATAAATAGTTGTCCATTGGCCCATGTTTGTTCTCGTCCTCCTGGTGTTATGCCATTTCAATCCACAATCCTGATTAGCCAACGGTTATTCCAGTTAAAATGTAACTAAAATATATGTCCATAATTGATTGGCTGTAACTTTGATTCAACAAACATGTGTTTGGATATTGCTAAATATGTACACATACATACACAATTGTCTGGGTTATGGTAGTATGTGTTGGAAGGGGGAAAAAAATACACCTAAATTTGGTGTTTCTTTTCTTCGCATGGTATCCAAGGTAAACCAACATGCAATCTCCATGTGTGTAAATATTATTGCCCCCTGTTAACTCAACCTAATTCAAGGCATAATTGGGGTATGGAGTTTCAGTATTTTGGTTAACAAAACCTGCCCAATTTAAATATGAGTTTGGCCCTTACCATCTGAGAGCACATATATTCTCGAGGCGCGTCAGGCCACAATCAAAAGAAATTCCTGAACTCCTCAGAAAAAAATGTCACTGATGCCTATCAGTCTGGAAAGTGGAACAAAGCCATTTCTAAGGCTCTGGGGCTCCCCTGAACCACAGAGCCATATTGTCCAAATGGAAAAAGTTTGGGACAGTAGTGAATCTTCCTTTGGAGAGGCTATTCTGCCAAATCTCTACAAGAACTAGGCATAATATCATCCATGGAGTCACAAAGAACCAGAGATCTGCAGGCCTGTCTCGCCTCAGCTATGACACCATAGACACTGAGTAAAAATAAGATTCATTGTAGAGAAACACGGTGGAAACCTCACTAAGAAGAACGTGAGTTCATATCACAAATTTGCCAAAAAGCACCTGGATGATCCTCAAGCGTTCTAGAACAATGTTCTATGGACGAGTAAGTAAAAAAGGGGAACTTTCTGGCTGACATGGGCCCCATTCGGTGTAGAAAAAACCAAACACTGCATACCAACAGTACCAATCGTCTGACATGGTGGTGGTAGTGTTAGGGTTAGGGATACTTTGTTGCATCAAGACCAGGACACCTAGCCATTATTGAAAGGACCATGAATTCTGCTCTGTATCAGAGAATTCTACAAACCATCAATTCAACAGAAGCTGAAGGGCAGCTGGGTCACGCAGCAAGACAAGGACCTGAAACAAACCAGCACAAGTAGGCCACGATTCCTTAATGGTGCTGTGAGTGAATAATCAAGTCTAAGTCTAAGGGGGCAATAACTTATTCCTATCGAAACTGTATGTTATTTGTTTACTCAGGGTCCCTTTTGTCTAACATAACAACAACAACAACAATAATACCAATAATAATACTACTACTACCACTAATAATAACAATATTAATAATAATAATGATAATACAGTAATCAAAGCAATATGCAATAACAAAAACAGTTAACGTCATACAAACCTAGAATTTAAAAAGAGAATGCCAATTCGAAGAAATAGGTTTTTAGGTTAGATTTAAAAACAGACACAGGCAGGGACCAAATCCCAAAATGTACAAGCCGCTAAATGCATGTAACTTCACCTATTAGATTTTTAGTTTTATGAGTAGAAATAAGATGTTTACAAAACAAGGAACCATTATAAGATACAATGCTGCTAAATGCAATCGCACATCTCAGAAGGAAGTGTGTTACAAAGCCTAGGTACATAAGAGGAAAAGGCCCCGTCACCCACTGAATGCAATATAGTCAGGGGAAACAGCCAAAAGGCCGGCACCGGAAGACCACAAGACCACAAGACCACGACCAGGGGTGTAGTTGGTAAGTAAGTCAGAAATGTAAGGGTGTAGAGATTCTCTTACTGGCTTTAAAAGTCATTATGGTATTTAACTAGAGATTTCAGTATAAGAGTTATATTACATATTAGGGCAACACCTTGGCAGTGCCTTAGCTGCTGAATTTTGAACATAAAAAATGGTTTTCATTGAAAATCTTGTCACATTCCGTGTCATATATATATATATATATATATCTTCAACGGTAGAAAGCGTGTCAGATTTAAGAACTTTACATGGATTAGTGGAGTCTGAAATCTTATTTGGTAGAAGCTTTAGATTAAAACCGCCTTACTCAGAAACTGCCCTAGGTGGTAAAAGGAAGATAAATGGGGAATCTTGAAATTGAATTGCAACCAAAATAACCCATAAAGCTTTTTACCAATAGACGAGGTAACATCTGAAAGCCAATGAGCGAAAAGTTGTTCTAATTAAAACCCTTTTTATCTACCTCCTTTTGTCAGTGATATTTTAGGAAATAAAGAATAGAACTAACTACTTGTAAATAGTGAAGATGGTAAGGTATCTTAATTTTTACCATGGAGAGACGATTATGCAAAATTTTGAATTACGGAAATTAATAATAGGCCTAATTTCCATATTAGTAGTATTTTTAAAATTCTTTTACATTTTTCATCAGCATTATCTTAACATGTTGAGTGAATATATAGGCTAGTTAATGTAATTCACACATACCTACAAATCTTATTTTAAGGACTTTGGAAATCATTAATATTTATTAGATTTTAGAATTAATTAATTTAATTCATGATATTCTGCAATTGAAAGTGATGTCTCAGTTACCACTAACGTTAGCGAAAACAACAACAGCAATAATATTAAAATGGTTGCTTTTTATGAGATATCATGTTTTTTGTTAAAGTCTCTGGTGTCAAACCACGACATGTACATTAGCGACATGTACATTTAAAATAACTAACGGGCTAATTTAGCCGTTTAAAATTAACACCACGATTTTTCACGCTGCTTCAGTCTAATGGCAATCGAGGCACGTTGTCTGCCCCAGTCGTCTTTAAAACTGCTTTCCTACTGTAATGCAACATATCTTTCTCTTATAAAAGGCTACATTAATATAACGGGAACATATGAATACATAGGCAAATTAATTGGGAGATTAAAACTTGATATATAACTTATTTATATAAAATCTTTTTACAGATAACACATATAAAAATGGGTATTTAGGCATTTGGTCTACATATTCCTGCTAAATCTGTATGTGAACAACTTGTTTATTTATTGGCGCAACTTAAATGAAGAAATGTTGAAGAATCGCCGAGCTAGTAGGCCAGTACCTCGCCAATACATTGGAGTAATAGCTGACAAAGAAGACTGAGCATGCATTGACAAGCTGCAAACAGGTATGACACCATAATTTGGAAAATTACGGTTGGAAAATGTGAATTATTTGTCGACTTTGCGGTTATATGTTCTGGTTTAAACTAATTTCTTAACTAGTTTAACAACAAACAAACAAAAAATGATTTAATAATCCACAGTAGATAAAAATTAGGTCCTTGTCTATAAACATCTGAAATTATTATTATTATTTTCCAATTTTTGATACGATAAATAAATAAATGTAAATAAACACTTTGGAGCACGATTCCTCATATTTATTGAAACAAACGTCAAGAAGAAGTAATAAACGCTTTGTCAATTATTCAATCGCGTATTTCCTCTCCCGTTTGCATTGACTTGACATTGCGGGAATGTCTGCGGAGTTTAAATAAAAAGCGACTGAGCAAAATGATTAAGAAAGAAGTGGAATCGTAACTTTTTGAAACCTGTCCAAATTAGGGGGTGTGAATTAGTATGGACGGGCTTCTCTCTCTCTCATTATCACATAAACATACATTATAATACTGTAATACAGACGTTCTTGTCCATTAACTACCTGGACACTCCTTAAGCAAATGAACACGAACATCGGGACGAGCGACTTGACCATTGGGGTATTATAAGGCCGCCGTCTTAATATTCGAAAGGTCAACGACACTACTATGTTTGGTATAATCCATTTCTACCATACTGCGCAGACGAAGAATATTTACACGACACTACCCTCACACAACAACATAACTAGTTAATTATTTGAGAATTCAGGTTTCTCCTGAGTTATTTCGGAGGAACAGTTGGTATATTCAGATAAATTAAGGTACATTTTCTGCCAACATTTATGTAATAAAATTAACGAGAAGCACGTGTTGAATGCAGGTTACATGCTCCAAAGAGAAAATTCTTTTTTAAATCCGACCGTTTTGCGGGAAACTGTTCTTGCCATCAAGAAAATAACGAAATTCTGCTTAAAAGTATTTTTACGCTGTATTGTTTATTTCGATAAAATTATTAAAATGATTGGAATGATCCTTTAAGTTAATTTAAATAGCAGAAACTCATTTTAAATGAATGTAACTATCACTGTCTCTATCTGTGCAATTAAGTTCTCATAGTACGCGCTACCCTTTGCTGTCCGATTGTAGGATTTTTTACAATAAATATTACCGTGTGGAAATATAAGTCCGTGGCGTCTGAAAATCGCACATTTCGCTGAGGTGTAATAGCAACCGTCTCTTGATCATTTTATCTCATGATAAGTTTATTCGACGTCATATATTTTGATAATTCTTTGTCAATGTTTATGACTGAACAGTACATCATAATTAATCAATTCCCCAGAAGAGAAACCCAGATTCTCATGGTTAATCATTTGATAAAACAACACATTAGCTCAATTATACATTTAAGTCAGTGTTTCACAGTACTGAAGTGGTCTACATGCAATCCACATTATCAGGACATCTCCTAGCAAGAACAAAACCAACAAGAATAATAACAATAACAACAACAATAATAACAATACTAATAATAGCAGCTTGAGTTGCTGAAATACTTTTTTTTTTTTTTAAACGGGATTGGGAAAGAGCAGGATACATAACTTGGAAATTATGAAAGGAAGTATATCCATCACAGGAAACCCATCGGGGAATACAATTAAGGAGAGGGCAGAGAGAACACAAAGAAAGTACAGATTGCAACAGTGGATCTGCCGATGACTGACAGTGCACAGGCGTACTGCAGCAGATAAAAACGTTAAGAAAAAAGAAAAATCAGCAAATGTGATTTGTCGCCGAATCTGGCAGGAAGGGAAGTCGATGCTAAATTAATTTAATCTTGTCGGGGATTTGGGGCTTTTGTAGTCTCCATCGCCAGCCCATGGTGAGGCGTACAGACACTGGACCTGTTCCATGAAATCAGTGTTACTACTTAGAACTTAATGGTGTAAGACCGTTAGTTTAATTCAATGCTTTCTTTTATGGAAAAACCTGTTGCTAGCTGCGCTTTACATGTGCATTATTGTGACTTTAATTCCTATATACTACGGATATATTATCGTGCTTATCGGTGTACAGTTCTACTTGTGTCTTTTGTTTGTAATCATGTAGAACATATCGTGAACTCGCTATCCCAGCGAAAACAAAATTTAGAAACCCATTATACGACATGGACAAAAAAAAAAAAAAAACCTTCTTTGGTAGAACCGGTTTCTTCTGGATTAATGGCACAGCTGCCAAAACGACTAGGCCTGTCATAGTTATTTAATCCATTTTCACATTAGGTGATAATGACAAAGTGCTGTATATGATATCATTAACAGCGTCGTTTATCATCATTATGTAGGCCTACTTTACAGCCCCAAACCTGAGTCAGAACAAATGTAATTTCATGCCGTCCAATATTATATTATATTTGGAATATATAAGTTCCTATAGGTAAATACAAAAATAAATGATAAAATTCAATGGGCAAAAAGCCATACAGTCAGGGCTTATTGGTTGGTTTTTTATTATTTTTTGACCTTTAAGAAACCTATCGATTTAACTGTATTAAGTTAATAAGATAATTTACCCCAGTGGCCATTTCCCTTTGAACACTGCAAAATCTAGGGAATAAAAGTACTGAACTGTAACGCAGCAAAAACTTTCCTGAACTTTAACTGAATTCAAAACTGTTAACAAGTCTATTTAATTTACCATGTTCACTTTCGTATTTGTTAGAATACTTTTACCGCATACTCAGAAACAATTGCACATTCGGCTAATTGTAGGAACCGACATAAGCATAAAAACAAAGTGAAACATTAAGGAATCATTCATCAAACACAATAATTATAAAAAATTATACCAAGCGGTAAGTGAAACGTTTTTTTTCTATTTTCTATCTTACCCTAGTAACTCAAGGCACCCATTTTGGTGGAAAAAACAAACAAAAAACTAATTGGCGACACCGCAGTAACGAAAAAGCAAACACGTAGTCCCTCGGTTTTCGCCGATTGAGCAAGCACCGGGCACTTCCATCCTATCACATACAGAAGAAAAGACCGCTTCAAATGGGCTCCGTCTTCGTTGCTTTCATATATCAGAAGCGAGTTTTAAAATAAATTATTCACCACTGGCAGCTGGCGCTAATGCCCAACACGAACAAATATTTCGGTTACACCCGCTTTGGGAGCTTGCCAGACCGGCAGAACATACTCGGTTTAAAAAAACAAAAAAAAAAACGAACAGATTCGAGCTCCAATTTCAAAGGGAGTTTCTGATTTGTTAAACATTTAGCATCTCAGCCTTTTGTTGATAGTACCTCTTATCTTCATGTAATGATGTCAACATGTGCGGATTAAATCTCAGGCTTGGACCAAATCAAAACATTTTTATCGCGATAATGACGTTTAATAAAATTGTTGCTATTTAGTAGTTTATAAAATACATTGAAAAGTCAAGGTGTCTGTATGTGAATCTACGTAACAGGAGATTATTATTATTATTATTATTATTATTATTATTATTATTATTATTATTGCATTATCTATTTTCTTTTTGCCAGTTCGTGAAATGTGTGCGTTTCTTGCAGGAAATAAACAAACAATTTAAAAATGTACTGAGGAATTCAGCTTTGTGGGACAGTCTGACTCCGTGCTGCGGACGGGTGGGGCAGAGCATGTGTACTCGTTTGCTGAGTGAGCCCATCTATGTGCGTCTGCTGCAAGACCTGCTACATTAAATATTCAAGGTTCCTCTGAAAACTGATATGAGGATCTCAAGTTTATCCTCTGGCCCAGCTCCCTCGAGATGGCCAAAGCACAACGTGGCACAGTGAGTGGACATCAATCAAACTCTGCCCTTCTCCGTCCTCCAGGTGGAAAACCAGTGAGGCGATCAAGCATTTTATAGCTCCCAATTAGTTGGGATCTGAATTCAGAGCTGCCCTCAACAAGTCATCATTGGATATGATGTGTAAACAGGACAATTGTGTCAACCCCCCTTAGGTTAGCACTGTGCAAGTCTCTCAGGTCTGACGAGAGGAGTAAACTCTTCCTTAGCCATATATCTGCCTTCAAGAGTTCCTGACTATACCTGGAATTTCAGAGACGGTATCATCTATAAAAGCATTTTAAAGAGCCATTGGCTCCGACATGAAACGATTCTCGAGCAAAACAATGACGTTTACAGTGCTGGGAATACCGAAATGTCAAACCACACACCGAAAGAGTATTTGGCCTTGAAAATGTACTTCCTTTAACTCCATCAATAACCAGCAACCTATCAGTGGCACTGCTACGTTCTGTTTCCGAAGTCTGAGTTGACAGAGTTGATGCCATCAAGTGAACGAGACCTCGTCGCTCTGTAAATAATTCACAACAGTCTAATATGTCTTGTGTCTTTGTCAATCCTCTTAACAACCACTTCCAATGTAAAAAATGTAAATACCATCTTATTTCTCCAGGTTTCTCTATACTCTCAAGCATAAACAAAGCAAAAAAAATATTTCCCCTATGCCATCATATCTTCTGAGCAATGTGCACAGTCAGTGTTTTAATTTAAAAAATATCCTTAAGAAAACTCTGCAGTGTTGAGATGAATGTATCAAGAATCACATTTTAGAATACCTATTGCTGGATATTTAACATTTCCTACCAAATATGTCTTGATCAATTTAAATCCCCTTGGAAAAAAATGTCTTGTAAGTAACAGAAACAGTAATAGTAAAAATATTTGTTTTGGGGGTGGGGAGGTGGTGCTTAGTATGCCTCAGAAACAATGTGAGAACTGAGTTGTTAACTTGTTAAAGCAACTCACCTGTTTAAAACCCTTTTCATCTTTGCCATCTCTCTATAAATCTTTCTGTTTTCTAGGGTCCTGCATTACCGATATCGCAAACAAAAGCTGGTCAATGTAAATTTAAAGCTCTACCAGCAGCACACTTGATTTGTGATTGATTTATTTCTTCTTTGCTTTGACGGCTCTTGCCCATTGTGAGCAATACGATGTGGATGTCGTATTTCTTCTTTTTGTTTAAAAAAAAAGTTTTAATCAATGGCAAAATGCTGTGTCCCTTGCGTGGGTGTGCATTAAAAACACAGTGCGGTCTTGAGTATACACTCCCACCAACCACAACTCCAAACAAAAGAGTCAATAAGTAGGTATTACATTGACTTTGATTACCATCACCATCTCGCATTTCCCATGCGAGAAAGACTTCTAATTAATATCCCTAAATGTTTTCCGAAGAACCGAGCCTCATCTGATGAGAATGGCGGTTTCATTTGAAGATTCCGTAAAGGGGTATTATCAAAGGTTAAAGAAGTGATGTCCCGTGTACCTGCACACTGGTATATATTAGAAAGTGCATTGGATTCTGCATCTTGGAATTTAAACAGGATAAACCATTACGGATCACACTTTGTCTGGCGTGATTCAAATGAAAGGGAGTTGAAAGCCTTTAAGTCTCCTCGCCCTCTTGACGATGAATGAAGTGGGGAGGGTGAACCTGATTAGGTACTCACAGTAAGCTGTAAGTGCTGCAAAAGCAATCACTGTCTTTGCAGTGTGCATAGGTAATGTCAGGGGGGGGGGATACAAGGAGCGGTTATTTGGAATGAAACTGATTTTATAGCGGTAGAGAACCGAGCATTCCTTCTGGCTGACAGTGACTACCCAGTAGGGTCTTCTGCTATACTCCCGCTAATAGAAAAATCTTTGAAAAAGAAACCCAAATTTTACCCTCATAACCTCCAAATAATTTAAAGTTCTAAAGAGAAAAAAAAATCAAACAACATTAAATTATCAAACAACATTCAGCTGTTAGGATGCACAACAGGGAGGTTTAAATGAACAAATTCATGCTCGTGTTTTGAGAACTGATTTGAGACCTGTGCATAGGTGCAGAACTACTGCTTGCTAGTGATAGCTGGAAGCACATTGTTTTTCAAGCTATTTCTTAATGACGTCTCAGGATTTGTAACAATAGCTGTCTTCAGCTGTCTTGAGGCCATTGCATAACTTCATACTTCATATTCACCAGACTGCTAATATCCTTCAGTCCTTTAATATTAGCCGACTTATTGCCAAGACATTTATACTTCTGAGAAGTCTATAATATCTCCAAAATATGATCAGAATTAAGGGTACATTCATGTAACAGAAAAAAAGGATCATAATCATATCATAAACATCTTTCATTGTCTTGCGTCGTAATCTGTAATTAAGAGCAGCCTGTAGACCCGCTTTCTGTCAGCTCTGGGACATGCCCAGGCCGGCCTTGACGGAGAACCAAGAAGTGGGGCCACACCCACAGCCCAGACACCACCTATGCAAGGGCTGACAGTTTAAAGATGATAAAAGTCAGATAGCAGGGTTTTAGACCAAAAAAGTCTGTGTATTTTTTGAGATTTTGTTGCTTGTTTATGTTAAGCAAAAACTATTTATACCTAACCAATAGGGCATTTTTCCTTATAAAAAAGACATAAAACAGTCCTCTGA
The DNA here is from genome assembly GCA_025775065.1 of Hiodon alosoides. Classification (NCBI taxonomy): domain Eukaryota; kingdom Metazoa; phylum Chordata; class Actinopteri; order Hiodontiformes; family Hiodontidae; genus Hiodon; species Hiodon alosoides. The sequence goes on from JAOYSI010018493.1 coordinate 24,998, forward strand.
TTCAACCTCGATCATCCTCAGGTAGGGCACGCCCCCAGTGTCTCACAGTTCGGTTCCAAAACCTGATTGGTTGAAAAAATGACACAGGGCCAGCAGAGAATCCCCTAACGGCGATTGGAGTGACTATAACAACACCACAAATTGGTGGCTGCATGGGGCCGGCAGACATGAAATCAAGCCAAGGACTGCCTGGCAAGACAGAAGGGGCTGTTATGCTCCTACTGCAAGGACCCTGGGAACATGAAGGACAACGCCATTTTTCTATTTTTTTTTATGTCAAACAACAACACAACAAAAGCTCAACAAAAACAGACTTTTAAGTTTGAATCCTGACATCTGTCTCAGCTTTTTCCGTCTTTAAACTGGGAGCACCTGAGTGTGCTCTCATTATGAAAACCTTGAAGGAGTATAGGTGATGGCCTGTGGATGTGGCACCCCGTCATGCCTGTCAGTCAGGGTCAGCCTAGGCTTGTCCCAAAGTTGTCTGAGGGTGGACCTCCATAGCTGTCCAGGCTGCGTGCTAAAGATATATTATATTTATTTATAATATTTTCTTATTTCCGTGTACAGTGTCCTTGGTTCTCTTGAAAGGTGCCCACAAATAAAATGTAGAACTTTTTTTATTAGATATAATATGAGATTCATAGGCAGTCAGAGATGTTAAAATGGTGCCCCTGGTGATTGATCCAGACATCCAGTTACTATGGGTTAATTGACTGGGTCAACGTTTGTTTGGGAGTCAGTCTCAGTGCAGGTAATGTAGACTTCAGTGTTGCAACATTAAAAACAAACCTAAGGCCTTCCTTAATTCTTTCTTTTGAAAATGTCCGTCTAAACTACTAAACTACTAACAATCAGCATTCTGTTGTTTGGATCATGTTCTGTTGTTTGCATTTCAAAGGATGTAATTTTCACAGCAAATAATCAAGACAAAAAAGTTTTGAATGAATTTGCAGGTTTTTCACTGGCATGGTGCTAAAGCCTGAGGAAGACGGTAGTGTTTTCTTTCGGTTAAACTGCAACACTCGTCATGACAGGGTCCCTTTGGGCCAGAGGATGGTGTTGAGCAAATGGTTTTTACTTTACTTGCTTTGATGAAAATCAAAAATGACTGTAATTAGTGAGCTGGATTCTAAAGCAAAATATGGACAACCATGAGCAATTGAAAGGATTGCAAAACCGAAGAAGAATGATGGCCGACTGCTGTTAATATTGTAGTGGTCATACTCCCTAAGCTCAATTTGCCTAACAAGGCCTTTATATTGGAATGGTTAATACTTGAGAGGAAAGGTATTTTTCTCTTCTTAAGAATTTGGACACAGTCAGTGATGAATATGGTCAGAAGCCCTGTTTTAATGAAGTAACAACGACAAATAAAATAAAAACCTTGCCTATAACATCTGATGATTGGGTAGTGGGTCTATTTGTGTAGTTTTGAGAGAATTTATTTATCATTCCATAAGTGCTAACAATGTCATAGGACATAACGTATTTTTTATTTAATTGTCACTTTAACAGAAAGTGTTGCATTTGCACTTAAGATATTATTTCTCCTTGCCCCTTGGGTTGATAATGTGCTGTAACAAAAAATCTTACACATGTGTACTGTGCTGCCTTGGCAGCTGATATGATTTCAGAGGCAAGTGCAAGACGGGGGTCATGAACTTAGCCAAAGAAACACCGTAATCATTTTGCCATTTAGTGGTTAAAAGCAACAAACTTCAGAGGATCTACTCTGTGAAGCGGCCACGCGCGGCATCGCTGAGCTGCCTATCCCACAACGAGAGTGGGCTGGTGTTACTGGTAAGAATGAAAAATGAACCTGAGCAATACTGAAATGCACGCGGGACCCACGCGCCCTGAGGCTGGTATTGCCATTTCACTTTTTGATGATGCCTGACCTTGCTGGTGTAGGTAAAAAAGACCACCTACCACAACAAGAGATCCAATCATTTATTTCCTCTGTGTGTTTTCTTTACCCCCTTTTCTCTTTTTTCTCTCCGATTTCATCTTTGTTTTTGTTTTTACTGAAAAGCAGCAGTTTGCTGAGAGGGAAACAACTGGGTTGCATTATACCTGGAATGCCTGGCAATGCCTACTTACATATTGGGTCATTAGGACGTCTCCCAGCAGCCGCTGGGGGGGTAGGAGTTAACATCTTTATAGACTAATGCTAATTATGTCAAAGAAGGCTTGTGAAAGAGAAAGCTTTAACCCAACTACTGAGTTACACCACTCCACGTTGCTGTTCATATTCATTTAATCAGTTCAAATGCAGAAGACGCTTGCGTATTTCTTCAGCTTATCAACCACAAACAAGCAAGTTACACTAGCATCCAAATCCAAGTAGTGCTAAAACATATTTATATTGGGTTTTTGCTGAAAAAGGTGTATAGACATATTATGTGCACCCTGCTCTTAACAATATATTTTGGTAGTATAACTTTCGTAATTATGCTAGTTCTCGTTGAGTACAGGAGGAAATCATTTCAGTTTAAGAGTTGATTGACTAACGCTGGTCTTGTCCGAAATATAAAACAAGCTCTATCTAGTGTTTGCCTAATGTTTTGTATTAGGGCAGCTGTCCTTAATGGTCAAGAAATGACCTCCTTCAGCTACAACATGCTTGTTGGTTTTGGGTTGTGCGATGCGCCAAACTCCAGGTTTTACTTGCTATGTATAATCTGGTGAGGACTCCCTACTTCACCGATAAATTAATAGCCTCCAGTTGACTGCCCAGTTGTACAAGCGTGCTCAAGAATATCAATGACTGTTTTATGAATAAAAGTGTCAGCTTAGCAATTGACGATTAATGATGAGCGTGAGGGCTGCTGTGGTGATAAAATGATGTTCCGTATTTATGGTAGACGCAGCTTTCAGTTCCATTTAATTGAGGACATTTAAATTTTTAAAAATTATGGTCATTGCAAGACTTAATGTGCAATACTAAAAATACTAGATGGTTAAACAATTAGGCCAATTACTGAGATTGAATTATTCGTTATGATTTACCTCAAACATTCTCCAGAGTTAAAACTAAATATTGCTTACCATTAAGAATTGACCTCACATATTTTTTTTGCTAATGCATGCTTGGAGTCAAGTGTTATTAAATTGCATAACCTTATTCCAGTTGTCTAGAAAGAGCCTGCTTCCATGACCTTACATGGATGGTTTTGTTGAAATAGAAGGTATTTAGGGTGGGTGCACTGATTATTGTCCAGGTTCATAGTTGTGACAGTTAGGTTATTGGTGGGAGCCTCCAAGTGGTCCTGGTGTCTTTAATCAGATCAGATACTATATACAGATATATAGGCATCAGATACATTTGGATACTATAATTCTAACTGAAGTCAAGTTCTGAAGAATTTTAAAAAATGATGTTGATGTGTTACTTTTCTTCAATATCAATTGGCATCCAAGACTGTTACTATTTGTGGCAAGCCTCAAAAGAAAACACGCAAGTTGGAATTACAGGATGGTCTCGTTATCAATCAATGCAACATCTCCTAACACAGCACACTGACGTTTTGGTAACTGTAGAACGTAAGACTGAGTCCCGTAATTAATGTGGAAACCTTCACTTATAGGCCAGGGACGACCCAGCACCAGCAGCGAGTCGATGCCACGTGTCACTTTATTTGACTGACAGGTGCTCACTCAAGGCACAGCGGTAACCCTTTTCATCCAATCCTGCACAGGTGGATGCAGACGGGCGATCGTCAAAGAGCTTAAAGGAAACATTTAATTTCTCACCTACTTGGTAGAGCAATGAAAAAAACTTTGTCCTTCGTTCTCCGAAAATGCCCAAACTCTTTTCGGTGAGGTCAATTTCTGTGAAAATGGAGCATATATCTTTAATCTCAGTTCCTGTATCACTGGAATGAAAGTGCTGAGAGCTTGAAAGAAAAAGCAGGCTTATATACAAATCCTGGATCCTGTAATTGAGAATTGGTTATTTTTCTGCAGAAATCACGAACTGTTAGTTGGCTTCTTGCCATGGGGAGCAAGACATGGACATGTCCACTGGACATGTGACCAGAAGGTTACAGGTTCAAGTCCTGAGGGAGCCCTGCAGATCTAAGCACGATGGGGGCCTAAGCAAAGATGCTAAACCTGAATTGTTTCATCAGAAGCTGTATAAATGTGTAAAGTGTAAAAAACATGTAATTCCCCCAGGATAAGGTTTTCAGCTAAATGACAAAATATTTATACATTTACTTTAACTACTAGGCCGAATACTTATTTACCAAGGTCATCAATAAAACACGATCCTCAATAACCATGAATGGAAAAATAACAAATCTATTTTGAAGAACCTGCGCAGACAGCTAGCACACAAGCTACATAAATCCTGCTGCTAGATTTGACTCTCCAGCAACTGCAAAATGGTTTACTTTTACTATTTTGGTATCCAGGCGCAATTATTCTTTGCAGCCAGAATGGAAATCAGGCTTTCATTTGAAATTTGGCTAAACCTGACAGTGACACCTGGAATTTTAACTGGTTACACAGCCTGGTTTATGCGTTGTGGGATCTGAAATTAGACAGCACATCTCCAGCTGTGGAAGGCCGCCGCTGGGATGTGACCAATATCAATACTTGCCTTTGCCGTACTGTGAATACTTTTAAATATGCAGTTAGAAGGATTTCAACAGTGAATTTCAGTGTTGATTATCTATTCCCCCAAAAGAGAGCGAGAGAGTGAATGAGAGAAAGAGGGAGTAAGTTAAGAACAACCAAGAGTACAACCCTGTCTTCTCCTTCATGCAAACAGTTAAGACTGCTCAAAGATGAAGGGTTTCCCGAACGGTTAGCAGAAAATGACTCCGTAGAACTGTCCTGGATGGACTGTATGTGCGGAAGATGTAAATACACAAACAGAAACAAATACAACACAGTTAGCTGGAAGAATGGGTCCCTGCAAATGTTGCTCTTTAAGTGTATCTGTAAGCTGGCAGCAACTGCATGCAACCCCTTTGTATCTTTACCATCACTTCTCATTACATTGCTTGCTTGGCTCACATTGGCACGTGTCTTTCATGTAATATATACGAGATGTGTTTGTGTTCAGGCAAAAATGCATTTGATATCACTTTTGTATATTATCCTGCAGGCATGAGGCATCCATAAACATGGAAAACTATGGCCTTTGACAACTAATTTAACAGTGAATCCAGTCTCTAACAGAACCATTGTAATATCACATAATATCTGTGTTCAGATATTTTTTTACCAACCAAGGATTGATTGAACTGTTAATTGGCTAATTGAATAATACTGACTGTGACCTGTGACTTGCTGGATATGTATGTTTGCCAATGAAAAGATGAAATAATCAAGTTTTAAAAATGTTTTATTTTTAAAAACTATTTTATTGCTATGAAATTTCTTATTTTCATTTGTGATTCAGTCTCAATCACTGTGTAAATGTCAATAATAGTGTACAGAATATTGCTTCCAATGAACTTGATTATATATGTTTTTACAATGTTCACAATCTTTCATTCTCCAGGTACAAATAAAATAAAAAAATAATGTTTTTTTTTAATCATTTAAGTAATATAAAAAATAGGTTGATTTTTAATTTCTATACACACCCATGACAACAGAAAACCTCAAAGTAGATCATCTTGAGGTCAGTTTTCAATAAACAACTTTAGTTAAATCTAATTAATGAAGAAATAGGTTGGTACAAATATGGAGGCCCTAGGACCAGGATTGAGAGCCACTGGTCAAACATGAAAAGAACAATAACTACAACAAGCTAATGAACATTTGCTAACAGCTACAGGGTAGACTGTAGATCTGTAAATCCTGTACACCAAACTGGAAATGTCTTACTTTCATCAATCAGATTTTTTACAGAGCATTTTCAGCAATTGCTCCCTACCTTTTAAAGGTATAATAAAACAATTGGCATTGAAAATATTTTAAACTGCAATTAACTCATTAAACTATAGCGTTTGCATCTCCAACTTAAGAAAATATTGATATGTACAAGTTGGAAGAAATCATGTCACCAGAAATCATGGTGAATAAAAATGATTTGGCTAGCACCTCAAGCATCATTGTAAAGGAGGGTGATGGAAATTATGGCTTTAAGGGTTGTTGGCCTGTTCCTGAAGAGAAGAAATCCTACACTCTGTTAGCAATTGTGGGTTGTGTCAAGTTTGTATACATTAGCTGTAACGCACACTGCAGGACTAACTACGGTCACATCTGTTTGTCATGTTATCACATTAGCCCCTGCAGGAACAATGCTGTTAGTTGGAGACTGACCCCTGTCACTCTTCCTCCTCTCCTAATTGCATTTGTTCATTACATTTTTCTTCCTTTCCTCTTTTTGTTTATGTTTTTTCTGCACTATTTTCTCTAGTGGACCTCAGACACTGACCTTTCAGTAGATATGAAGAGACTCTCAAAGATAGCGCCATTTACTCCTGGCCCCCCTCCCCTCCCCTCCCCACCGACTTGCTCCTGAAATCCTAATGGGGTTAGTGTAATGTCTGCGCAAGTATAAACCTGATTTGGAGCCGGTGGTTTAGCAGAAAACCATACCCTCCTCCCAACTGGGCAAACACAAGAGCAGGAGCTCTGAGTGACCAAGGCAACTGCAGACAATCTAATTGGTATTGACATGCGTGTCTCTGAGGAAATTTGACATCTAAGGGCAAATCATTCTATTTAGGCGCCTGAATACTCACAAAGGCGAGCCAACACAATCATGCACAACACAATTTCACTCGTGCGCCCCAGTCATGGCAATCAATCCTAATCTGATTCTGGGACAAGGAAAAGAAAAATGAAAATAATATCAAAAGCCATATTAGGGAAATATTAACATAGAAGCACGATCTCGGGCACAAGCACCCCCAGCAATGTGCTTCTGCTGCTGCTACCTTAATGTATAGAGCACCTTAATGTTCCCGCATAGAGGTGGCCTTGTTCAATGAAATTTGCTGTTACAGCTAAAACAGGGATTGGCTGCCAAGGCATCCTCATTCTTTTAGAAGTCCCATTCTGCCTCTGCTGCCTCGCAACTCTTATTTTATTAACCCACTCCCATGAGGACTCATCTTTTTCTTTTTCTTTTTTGCTGTGAGCACAACAGAAGAAGAGAGTGGGTCAGCCCTCTGTGATTCACTGTGCATAAGACGTAGTTTGAACTAGGGGGTTACTTAGTCCCCCCCACCCAAGTAAGTGATTTACTATAATCAATTACGTATGACGGACTGGGGCTCTCAAGTGACAGGGCTGGAGACCGTTAGTCTGGAGAGGGCTGGCAGGTCTAGATCACTATGGGATGCTCCCAAAAAAAGAAAAAAAGGAAAATGCGGGCACCTTAATAAAAATGTTCAAGGCTGCAGCTAGTTGGAGCCTGATGTTATCAGCCAGGTGAAATTTACCTAAGAAAACACTCCTGCTTAAGGCTTTCCCTAATGACGATGAATCAGTGTGAGCAACAGCATCAGGTTATCCAGACTATCGCCAGCCAGGGAGGTGAACGAAACCCCCCAGAAGTTAAAGGAGCTGATCTTCAAGCAGACACCTATGAATTAAAACTTCTCCACTGACAGTGAAGCGATGTTATCAACCGTGATCACGTAACTACTCTTGATGGTTCTATTTATAAGCACTGCATAACCTTTGATTCATTTATCAAACTTTTCATGCAAATTTCAAATTTATAATATTTAGCAGTGAGAAGTTTGAAACTTTCTTTAAGAATCTGACCATCCAATGAAATCAGATTACTAGAGTGTTGGGGGTGCTGCTTTGAGTGCCTTCTGCAGTTTATGCATTTCTCTGTGCCAGAGACCAGCTGGGGGACCCTGGTACTTACAGTTACAACTCAATCAGACCCCCCTCTTTCACCCTGATTGCCTTGAGTTTGGGGCAATAGATGGCCGTGACACCAGAACAGAACCGGGAACTGTCTACTGGCCTTCTAAACTACCGGTCTAAAATACTCTAGCGACAGAGCAGCCCAGGATTAGTTTCTGTATCCTGTTACGGGCTTTATTGCCATGGAGTCAAGTTGAGCTCTCCGAGGCAGGCTGGGGACGTTGGTGCGAGACTGCTGTGATTTATGTCTCGCTGAGTGAGAGCAGCAGGTTCAAGTTAAGGTTCAAGCCCAAGGTCTTGGAACAGAGATGGCAGGCTAAAACATTTGGCATTGTTTTCATTTGTGCTTTCCTTTATAAGGGCTCACTCTTTTCAGGACAACTGCAGGAGGGGGATGGCTTTCTAAACTTTGTAAACCATACCCTTCTATTGCACTGTGAGCCATTTCAGTAATTGGCTTTATTCGAGTGTTCTGAGCTTCAGTAAAAACAGATTCCATGGCGCATGCCATAGCTGTGGAAAATGCCATTCTTTTTAAGTCACTAAATGATCACAACCAATATCTCTTTGGTCTTAATGCTGCAACACTGATAATGATCTGCTGCCTGGTGCAAAATAACAGGTTTGTCCATTTAAAATATGGATCAGTCATGGCTTTTCCACCATAATTGTACACCAGTACTCTTTTAAATAAATACCTAGGACTTACAAAACAAAACTCAACAAATCAACATAAAACCCATTTTTAATATACAACGTATATAAATGTTTTGAAATACCAAACGTACTTCACAACCAACTGGGATTAGAGTGCAGAATTTAATCAAGTAACTTAATAAGTAGCACACAAATAATATTCTGTGCAACCTAAACGATATTCATACAATGTTATGAATGTATGCAGCACATCAATACTATAGTGTATATTTAAGGAACAGTCCTTGTGAGGATATGGTCCACTCCCCACAGAAAACTGCTTCCTGTGCAAGTAGTGTTTTCACTTCTTAAAGAAACAGAGTTACTTAAGTCCTCACTGCATGTCATCACTGGTTACAGAAATGTTGTTTTAGTCATCACAACTCTTAAGACCAGAGCTTTGAGGTAAAAGAACAGAAATCTGATAAAAGGGGAAACACTGTCCATAGGGATATATGTCCAACTCCTATATAGGCAGCACAGAATTATAGGGGGGGGGGGGGGGGGGTGGGGGCGTTGCCTGTAGTACCTGAATTTCTACAATTAGATAAAAATTGTATAGATCTCGTGATGAAGGTAATATTAAACTGTTACCCAGTTTAAATAAGCAATAGTGGCTGCTCTGGGCCCTCCAAATAATTGGAATGTGTTGGCAGGTTAACGAAATGATTTCAAATTCCAGACATTCTTACACTATCACTGATGTCCCCCAAACTGGAAATGAAGAAAGAATAATGCCTCCCTTGTTCTTAGGACATCAAAAGGCAGATATTCTCTGGTTAGGTGGTATTTAGACCAAAAGATAAAAAAGTCAGCATGCACAACCTAATTCGGTTCTTATATGGTGTGCACAATTACAATCACAAACATTTATGTCCAAAAATCTCACTTTCATTTTACATTATTGTCAGCCCGTGGTCTGGATCCAGCAACCCAAGCAGTGAAAGACTGGTAAGTAGGGTGGATATTGTAATCTTTCATTTCAGGTGACCAAAAAAATACAACGTACAAGGACACACAATGATAACACTGTGCGCTCCCTATGGACCACCCTCGCTGCCGGCCTCCCCGCTATCCCACGCCAAGATTGCCAGACCGCTAATGACAATTGCTGGGCAGCTACAGGGCGGTCTGGCTCCGGAGGAGGCCCACCTCAAACACAGCACACATACCCTGTCTAGATAAGAAGTTTGTGGATATACTGCAATCAACCGCTAAGAACGCATTCATTCACGAACAGAAGCGAGGGGCGGACGTCTCACACTCTTCCAAGACCCACCCACTAAGCCCCCCCAATGCCTTTGCGGCTCTCCCTGGCCCGCACCCATCGGGAATAAGAGGGGGACGAGGGCACAAGAGACGTAAGAATAACTACAAAAGACAGAAAAGGCTGATGGGAGCTGTGGCAGATGCAGACAACACAACACGTAACAATGTAGCTGTAACAATGATACGTACGTGTAGCCGTAACAATGATACGTACATGTAGCCGTAACAATGATACGTACGTGAAGCCGTAACAATGATACGGACGTGTAGCCGTAACAATGATACGGACGTGTAGCCGGAACAATAATACGGACGTGTAGCAGTAACAATGATTCGGACGGGTAGCCGTAACATTGATACGGACGTGTAGCCAGAAGTATAAAAACACACACTGCAGGACACACAGAGCACAAGCTAAGAGCTGCTGCTGCAGCGAAAAAGTGAGAGAGGAAGGGGGGGTTGTCCTCGCCGCTGCCTCTGCCCTGTACACAACCTTGCTCCGCCTCTCCAGCCTGGTGCTCTGTACAGATGGATGGAGGGGCCTCGCTTTGCTCACATGCTCACACAAGCCGATTTCATGTCTGCTGTGAGCATTCATTAACTGGCCCTTAAAGGAGAAGGACAATGTGAGGAAAGCCGGTCTTTTTATAATGCTCAGTCGAAAGTGCCTGGCAACCCAGGACTGAGATAGCCAACATTACTTGTGGCGTCAGATTACACGTATGTTGCATAACCTGCCACTCTCCACATCCGTATGTAATGGGAGTCTACTCTTTCTTACCCTCAGGAACTGCGGTGATCCTTGGCATGAACTGATGTGGAGCGGCAGAATTATCTGTGGTTTCCATGAGTCTTACCTCGGTGACTCTGTACAGGCTTTACGTCTTCACCCATGTCTTGCTTCTACCTGAGCTCATTGGTGCCCTGACAATTGAAAGTATTTCCCAAGGGCGGCCCGTAATGTACCTGCAGTGCTATGGACCGCACGCTGTCGAAATCGCTGACCTGTGACCAAAATACAGTGGGTTGAAATCCAGGTTACAAAAACACTGCTGCTGCACCTTTTGAGAAAGGGCACTTGGCGTGAAGTGCTTCAATAAATATCCAGCTGTATAAGTGGGCGACGTTAAAAAAAGATTGTAATGCTGTAAAAGACTGCCTGGATATGGATATCCGCTAAGAAAATTAATACCAACAGAGTATTGCTTTCTATGTGCCATTTACCGGGCCTGGATTAGCTTTTACTCCCTGCCGTTTCATTCTGCCAAGTGATCATGTTATGCCATTCACCCTTGGTTTTAGACATAAATAAATTCATTTGAAAGCTTTTAAAATAAAGCAATAGCGCTTCCCTTATTTTCCTCATTTTGTTGGATCTGCCGTGCAACTGCTGCTCAAGCTCTCGCATTTCGGTTTATCGGCGTGGCCGGCGCGGTTCCCTGCCCGTTGTGTACTGTT
>JAOYSI010018503.1:4513-36256 GCA_025775065.1 Hiodon alosoides
ATCAGTGTATTTATGGTCTGTGTGTGAAGTGTTGATCAGTGTATTTATGGTCTGTGTGAAGGGTTTATCCTTGTGTTTGTCGTCTGGGCCAAAAGGGTTTATCCTCGGGTTTGTTTCTTGATCAGGCTTGTGTCTTTGGTTATTTGTTAAGTGTTGATCAATGTGTTTGTGGTCTATATGAAGTGTTTATGGTCAGGATGAAGTGTTTATCCCTGTGTTCGTGGTCTGTGTTGATGAGTGTGTTTATGGTCTGTGTGAAAGGTTTATCCTTGTGTTCGTGGCCTGGGTCTGAAGGGTTTATACTCATGTTTGTGGTCTATGTGAAGGGTTTATCCTTTTGTTTGTGGTCTGTGTGTGAAGTGTTGATGAGTGTGTTTATGGTCTGTGTGAAGGGTTTATCCTCTTGTTTGTTTGTTTGTTTGTTTGTTTGTAGATCAGGCTTATTAGTGTCTTTGGTTGTTTGTCTTTTTCTTTGTGTTGATCAATGTGTTTATGGTCTGTGTAACGGGTTTATCCTTGTGTTCGTGTTCTGTGTGTGAAGTGTTGATCAGTGTGTTTATGGTCTGTGTAACGGGTGTAACTCGCTTCGCAGAATGCTGTGGAGCGGAGGAAGACATCCAAAGACGGCTCCACTCCCAAAGGAGTCCTCCCAAACAGACAAGGTAGACCACACCTGGGCAGAGAGAGATAAATCTAGCGGTTTGAAGGTTTTCTCTCTGCCTCACAGGCTTCTAAGTTGGCCTATGCAAAGCCACGGAGTAAAATAAGTTTGCCTTTTTCAAAGGTCGACATGCTCTCAACCACATAAGCCCAGTAAAAACACTGCTGACATTTACCTCTCTCGGCTGGAATACAGAACTGTCCAGGGTGCATATGGGATTATAATTACCTGCTGTGTTGAAAAATGACCATAAACATAAATTAAATGAGTAACTGCGTTTCTGGTTGGCTCAGTGATGGATCAAGACAACAGCTGGTCACCCTTGCCTACCTGTTCCCCAGATTGAGCCTAGTGTTCGACCCGACTCCTGATTCCAAAGACAACATTTTGAGAATTGACTCTAAGTGTAGTCGAGTCTTTAAATTGCAGGACCCGCAGCTCACGGAAGGTCATACCTAGTAATGCCTTTTACTCTTCTGATTGTTAGATATAGAAAGCAAAATTCTGAATATTTCAACGTTAATGCACCATTATGAAAAAAGCGAGACAATTCCTGCGCGTTGATTATCAGTACCTTCTACACTGCTTTACTATTAATTGGTAAACAAAGCTATTCTTTGGTCCTTTTGTACGCATTCACTCAACTTCGTAGAAAAGGCAGATACAAACACATGGGTAGTTTATTAGTATTAGCTATTTGGTTTTCGAGGGCAATGGAAAACAACTCTCTCAGGAATCAGCTGGAACAGCTTTTTATGGATTTTGAATCAGCTGGAATGGCTTTTTGGAATCGACTATTTTGATCGATCCCACCGAATTTCAAAATTAGAACTGATTCTGGAATTAGCTCAACCACTAAAAATATTGAAATGACTTCGGTACGCACATGCTCCTATCCCAACACACAAATACAGAACGGGGTGTTTAATGAGTAACAGGAAACCAGCTTGTCGGATTCAGGAAGCCCGGGCAAAGGCTGCTCGAAAGACTGGGGCGACTGGGTTTCCCCTCTGCAGCACAGGTCCTCCTGCGTGAAGGCCACGGCTACAGTCCACCTGCCGTGCCCCAGTCCATCTCCGATCTCAAGTCCCTGGCCACCACCCTGCTGGACACCATCCAGGAGAAGAACACCGTCATCCATCACCAGCGCCAGACCAACAGGTAGGAGGTTCTCTCAGCGCTGTTTGGTCTTCTCCACTTTCCTAATGCCCTTTTTTCCAAGATGGTACCTTACCTCTGAGTTTCTTTTTCCTCTTGTCAACTCCCTTACTTTTCACCCATCTTCACTCAGACTTTTATGTAAGCTGTAAGGCACAATTTACTAGAATATGTCAGCTTTTGAACCTCTTTTGTTTTTTTGTTATAATACAGATCTGTCTCTCTCTCTTCCACCCCCCCCACACACACACAGGATTCTGGGAAACCGAGTGGCAGAGCTCGAGAGGAAGCTGAGAACCTTAGAGGTATCTGGCCTTTGGAGTTTCCCAGGTTTGTATTCAAGGGTTTGACCCCGTTTTTCGGTGGTATAGATGTCTGTGGTATGCCCCAGTTTCAAGCCCGCATTCACTTGATCCTGCTTGGAGCTTATGTGTGTGAGGGGGTATCTCATGTGTCCCACGTGTCCAGGAGGAATTTTTTAGAAATGGAAAATAACTGGAAAAATATCATATATCCTGGAAAACACCTGGAAAATTAAGTAGTGATATTGCATATACAGAATACAATGAATTTTACTTGATAGACTACATTTTTGATGATAAAAAAAATGCAGGTAACTGTTTGCAAATTATTGCAGCCTGAAAACTATTAAATAAAGGAAACCTAGCAACGTAGTGGATAAATCTTTGTCAGAACCCAGCAATCCCTCACCTCCCCCCAAATCAACATCTATAACCTTGTTTTTACCTGTAAAACATCCTTTAAAAAATCCCTTGGGTGTACAGTGTTAGGAGGAAGGCTCCTTGATTGATTGAACAGGGCCCAAAACGCATACCTAGTTCCTCTTCAACATCTCCCTCTATTATACAATGAGCCTCCCATTTCTTCATTCTAATCCACATGGTTCTCTCAATTCAGAACCCCTACAACACAGTCTTCCGACTATGGCTCCCAGCAATTGTAATGACTTAAGGACATCTTGTCTAAACAAGTTGAGCCACTGCAGATAAGCCAACAGTGTTAGCAAACTTCTGCACACGCCATTACCAAACAAAGCCACCTCAGTTACTGTTTGTCACGCAGACGGCTTCTCAGAGTGGAAGATAGATAACCATGTTCACATCCTGAATTCTCCCATCCCAGGGCCTGCAGTTTATTTTTACATTGTTATTTTTATTTTTAGAAATATGTTTATGTGTTTATCCCGGAATTATCTTTTACATTGTCTTTCAACATTTTTCATTTATATTTAATAAATCAATATTTCCACCGTGACATGACTCTCAGGAAATGGAAAAGGAGATTTGACTTCAGCTAAACTGAATGTCTTTTCCCCCTCGTGTCCTGCCAGATGGGTTGACCTGCTGAGCCTCCCTGGGATTGGGGAGTGTGTTTCTACTGATATCTGTTCCATTGCTCTGTTGTGTCGCGCCAGCAAAAACCTGAGCTGTCTGCTAGAAACAGGCTTTACCCCTGTGTGTGTCCAATTGTCTTCTTTAACCAGGCCTGCGTTCCTCCTGTCTTCACCATTTCCCTTGATATTTTGGGCTATCCTGCCCTATCTGCATTAACTCAAGCGATTGTGGTTAATTGTCCCATCGAAAAAACAAATGAAGCATTTGCGTTTGTAGCAATATTTCGTTCTTTTTTTTCCATCTGATATATTTCAGACGTTTGTTCTAGTTGGCACTTGTACTTACTGTCCTCATTTGAATTGTATTTCCTCCTATTTTAATATATTTATTCCAGGGCACTCATGGTTATTTTTTGTCAGGCTTAAGATATTCCCCGGTACCCCTTTTGTCACTGTATAACATTCATGCTTATGCTTTTTGGTAATGCTCCAAAAATAACTGAGGCATTTGGTGCTGGTGTATTTTTGAGTTATTTTTCTTTGTCAAGGAACAGATAGTGCCTTCCATCTAAATCTGTTTGTCTCCAGATCAAAAATTACCACAGAGAAAAAAACTAAACACTTAATGGAAATAATATCAGTTTCATGGCTTTATTAAAAGCTTGAAACGGTTTTAGATGGCTAAAAACCATTCCGTTAGCATGAATAACTAGCTGAACAGTGCCTCTTCAGAAGGCTCTCTCATATTAATCCCTCCTGTTCCATGTAAGATTGTAAGGATATGCAGGATATACTGTTTGTGATTGAAGTGGGATCCCTTGATTGTGTATGTGAATATATCTCAGAGAGGAGATGCAACAAACAGAATTGGTTTCGAACCCGACCTCAGAAAATCCTTTTTTGTGTCATGTGTATAAGTTGAAGAATGGGGAACGTCCAATGAAAACAAGCTTAATTTCAGCTAGCAGCCATTAGTTTGCCACGGCAAGGGAGGAATACAGAGGTTTCTTCCGGAGGCATCACTCCTCACCCAGAATTTCTTAAGCGCACTGCGCCTAATTTGTCCAGCAGAGGGAGATGTGGTTCCGTTCCAAACTCTTAGGCTTCTGAGGACCTGCCTGTCATAAGACTGTCATTCTCCCACCATAAAACTGACAAGCATCCATTACGGAAAATGATTGCCCACATTACAAACACATTTAGGGAATGTGCTGTTATTAGGGAATTTGTAGACGAGAAGGAAAGAGGCTCATGAGTCAGTTCATGAAAGTGAAAGAGGAGAAGAGCGGCCTGACTGAGACGGACAGAGGTGAGCGTGAAGCGGCAGGTTTGGGGGTGGGGGGTCACAACTCAAGTGGAAATATTAAAAGAGAATCTGCTGTTGCCAGCCTGAGAGAAAAAGAAATCTCAATTGGCTTCTGAATTTCTGAATTGACTCAACCCAAACCCCCCCAGATAGCTCTCTTTTTCCGCCCCCACCGGAGGAAGAGAGAAATGCACTCCATCGGAGAACCTACCAGGCTGAATCGCCCACTCTGACAACAATGGGCCCGCTCGCCGTGCTGAGGACAGGCCTGAAGGAGTGCCCTGAAAGGCTTCTCGTAACCCAGGGCTATTTCCGCGGGAGGCCGGGGACGCCGCGAGCCCTTCATCTCGTAATGCCTCTTGAGCGACGCACCCCGGCGAGGGATATTGTAGGCCCCGCCTCCCTTTATGTCCCTCCCCGCTCCTATGCGTATCCTGCAGCCGCCACTGACAGCACCCCCCCCCCCCCCCATATCAAATTCACCCATCCAGAGTGTGGATATATGTGACACCCATATAGAGTGACTACATGTGCCAGTGGGGTGCAGACGGTGTGGTGTCTTTTTGAATGCGGGTGAGTGTAAACCCACTTCTCTAAAAAAGCCCTCCCCCCACCCTTCAGGAGCACAGCGTGAACCATACCTGATGTTTTGTGCTTGTGCGGCATACATAATTACCCCAACTTGTCATTGGCTTCAGTCTATCTGCAGATCGCATTATCAACAATCTTGTCATCCAGAAAAGAGAGCAGAGCTGGTATTGTTTCTGTGCTCAGCTTGGCGACCCATTGGGTTTGAGCAGGGTTAACCCCTTCCAGGAGGGAAAGACATTTGGTACGGTCTGTCCCTTGGAACTTGTGATCTTGTGACCAAACAATCTTCTTTTTTCCTCGTTCAGTTCAGTGGACAGCCCCCCTCTCTGGGATATGTCACCGTATTACTGCCACATTCAATTTGAGTCCACTTCTGACACGGGACAGACCTGTGACTGTGCACGGGGTCAGTGTAATCTCTTCCATGCTAGGGGGGGTCAGAAGTTCAGCAGCCTGACTGAGGTGGCCTTCCATACGTGCAATCTTTTCCAGCCGTGCGGTTTCGACTCTTTTCTGTCTACACTGTGCCGCATTTGATTTGGAGCGGCGGCAGAGTGAGCCGTCTCAGTAACCACTCACTTCCTCCAGGAACGGAGCCGCGGCCTTCGACCGTTTTATCGCTTAAGCGCCCGAGTGCGCCCTACGTTTCTTGTGAGGAACGTTGGTGTCCTCTGATTGGACGTTTTTCTTGGACTTGGACTTGCCGAAGCAGAGATTAACCCCTCAACGCTCACTGCGGCTCGCCGCTCTCCAGTTGATAACGTGCAGTGGTAGGAGAGCTCAGTTGAGCCAGCAATAGCCAATTTGGACCAATCAAGTGAGGTCAGTGTTTGATGAAACGAAAATGTAGTTGGTCTTAGGATGCATTTGACCTAATATCTGGTACAGACATTTAGGTCAAATGCATTTAGTTTCCTATTATGTGTCACATGACAAGTACTGAAAAAGGCCTGCTAAAGTATATGGCATCAGGCAACTGATGGAAGTAGATTTTTGTTCCACAGGACACTAGTGATACCCTCTGCAGCTGTGACCTAATTGGTTTGGTGGCAGCTCTTTGGAGATGTAGGCAGTCTGTATGGCAGCGAATTTGAGAGTCCCCGGTCCCCCGATTTGTCGGTTGCCCTCCGCCCCCCAAACCTTGTTTTTTATCCGGTGTTAAACTGTAAGCAATGCCAGCGCACGTTTTCCATGTCTGCCCATATATAGCGCACGGTCCCCTGTGAATAGCATATGGCGTCAGTCCGCGGTGCGTGCAAGCATCACTAATGAAGACGGATGAGTGTGAGTTGCCGCCACTTCCTGTGAACACAACACTGTTCGTGTGTGAAGCCTCTATCCTTTCCTGCTTACACACGCACCTTTCCCAGAAGGCCCGCTTTCTCTGTCTTGTTTTGTCTCTTCTCCTTTATTGAATTGTCTGTTTGTGGCGATGGTGACGGTGGGGGGGTTGGGGTGTCGTAATTGTCCTGTGTTGGTAAACTTCCTAACTGAGTCGGGGTAATGGTTGCTTTCCCCCGGTGTTTTGTGACTCGCGGCTAATAGGAGGAAGAGATGCCATTAGCCTGAATGGGAGCCCACCGTCCGGATCCCCTCCGCTGGGCCCGGCACCGCAGCCAGCGCAGCCAGCGCAGCCACCCAAAGGTGAGTGTGTAATTGTGTGTAACAGGCTGCGCTGTTCATTAATGATGCCCTCGGCGCTCGGCGAAAAGCGCCGTAATTAGCGGTGCACGCTCCCCATTCTCGCCTCTCCGTCACAAAAGCCCTTATTGGTGCTGATGGATAAGTACCCATTCCTCTCAAATGCCATGGCATTTTGAAAATGCTAGGAAATTCTGCCCGCTGACATTCAAAACTTGGGGTGTGTTTTTCGACGGAGGCCTATAAATACGGGCTTGGCCATGCAAAATTCTGCCTTTTTTTTTTTTTTCCTGGAGGGGGGGCCAGTTTTGCACGCCTTGTGCAGTCTTTAACCTTTCGGCTGAATGTTTCCAAATATGGGTCAGTAATCCCTGAAATTAGAGCAGATTTTGGAGAAGTGGCAGAACTAAGCTGCTCCCATCAACAGGCCAGGGGGTCAGGCTTGCATGGCCGCTTGTGGGACGCGGCGCGGCGCGGCGCGGCGCTGCGCTGCGGTGACTTCAGTCTCTCTCCGGAGAAATGGCGCTAATGTCCTTTAGCAAGGCGCATAACTTACCTGACTGATTTAGCGGGGAATAGGAAAGGAAAGTAAGTATTGGTTCGCAATTGAAATTGATAAATGTTTTCATTTGTTCAGTGCAAAGCAAGATCCTTCAGGTAAATGCAATTCAAAATCCTTTCATTGCGTTATGATTGGTATTCCTTCTGTATTCTGTTTGGAACGACCGTGTTGCAAACCGTGATTGCCCTGAGAAACCTAAGAGCTTTAGCCTGAAAAGGAAAACAAGCTATCATCAGGGAGCGAGCGACCCCTCCACGCTTTCTTTTCCCTGCAGTGCATCAGCAAATTGGGATGTATTGCTATTATCATTGTGCTCACACGATGACCATTAATCTTGTTTGTCTCCAATCGGATCAGATGACAGGACAGGAAGTGGGGGAGTGCCGGCGCGAGAACGGGGCGCAGCTGGCGGCGACAGCCACCCAAAAGCGTGGCTGGGCTCCCAAACCGGTCCAGATGGCAGCTGCAGGGAGGAGGACGCATCTGCTTGTCTGGAGCCTCTCGGCGCCGGAGACGGGGGCAAGGGAGCCGTCGGGGGAGAGCTGGACAGAGCGCGGGTCAGCGAGGTGGGGTGCCGGGCCGTGGCGGAAGACGGGGGGGTGACCGAAGCCTCCGGCGCCACGCCCTCAGGAGAAGGGTCTCCCTCAGACGCTCCACCTGAATGTCCCAAGTCACAAGTGTGGCCCACCCTGGGAGACCTGTCCCCAGGGACGGAGCATCCTTCTCCTCCAGAGGAGGGGTCTTCTCAGGTCAGGGATGATGAGCTCATCAGAGCAGAAGAGTCAAGCAGCTCGGGGACCTCTGACCTCCAGCCCAAGGTTAGTGGCTCCACCCACCCCCAGGACTCGAACCCTGACACCAGTGTAGAGCAGAGTTACTTTTGCGAAAGCCTGGCATAGTCCCATACATGCGGCCCCCACTGACAGAGACCTCGTGATCCAGGACAGAGGCGTGACCAGGGATGGTGAAAGCTGCCTCATCTTGAACACACCCCCACACCCCCCCATCCCCTCCCTATTAAACGCTTCCTATCTGCAAGTTTCCTCTTTGTAATGACAGCTCCTGGAATAAGCTCCAGGAATCAGCGATCAGGTCCGTGGTTGTGTTCCTGCTGTTACTCTCCTGAAGACAGATCTGGGAAAGGCGTAGCTATGACGATACCGACGTGAGACTGATGATTGGAAAAACGGCACCCACGTTTGTCCTGCATCTCCTCACCACAGCCCTACATAAACTTTGTCCACTTCATGTTTAACGCTGCCATGTGTGCAGGGAAGGTTCTCAGGTTTGAGGAATGCGTAATCATACAATGGCTTCACAGCTTTGCGGTTGTTTTCATTTGTAGGGAAGTGAAATCGTCTCTTTTTTTTGCCTCTTGGAGGTGAAGAAGTGCACTTATGTGAACTGGCTGGATTAAAAAAAAAATCTGAAGCCTTGATTAATCAGTGACTTTTTTTTTTTTTGGAGCCTACTTTGTCTCTAAACCTTTAGATCAAGAAGTGTCCCTACAGGTATCGAGTTAAAAACATCAAACGTACCAAAGTTCCTGTGTTTGCAGAGTTATGAGAACCTCACCTGCTGCTCGTACAAAAGGCTTAGTTTGCCTGCAGGCTTGTTTTTATCAGATTCATTGCATGGGGGCGCCCCCTACCCTCCCTAAACTCCAGTCCCCGGTTCAGTTATCGCAGGGGGGCAGTGTTGGGGTGATTTATCGTGCGTGGTAC
Organism: Hiodon alosoides; assembly: GCA_025775065.1. Lineage (NCBI taxonomy): Eukaryota > Metazoa > Chordata > Actinopteri > Hiodontiformes > Hiodontidae > Hiodon > Hiodon alosoides. The sequence goes on from JAOYSI010018503.1 coordinate 13,511, forward strand.
TAATTGAAAATTCAGCCCAAAGTTAGCCGTGCCTCCCATCACAGAGCTTGGTTCCTTTGTCTACCCCGTCCCTCAGCACGGACCCAGGTGAAGCGTCATGGAAACCTAATACTCCGGCTGAGGACGCAAACGGCGTATTCTGCAGGAGGCCGCTTTCTGTTCGGTCTCCATCACAGGATTGGTGACACATGTGGAAGCCTGGCGGTCAGCTGCTGAGCTGGCACATGGGCGCGGCGCTACGGGGTGGCTTTGTAAAGCGGACAGGATGTAGTCAGCCAGTGCTCCGGGGCGCAGCCTGACGTCGGGTGACGCGCCACGAGCAGTGTCCAATGGCAGTGTGGGGAAGTAGCCACTCCCCTCTGCTCTAAACGCTATCTGAATAAATCTAATGGGGTTTGAGCGACCCTCCGGGGGAGGTGGCAGAATGCTTCGAAGCCCGAGACTGAAGAAGTTGCGGAGAAGGCGAAAAACACAACTCGGGGAGCGAGATGGATCGAAGGCGACGATTCACGTTTCATCCCCCTCTCTTTCACAGATTGCCAGGCTCAGTCTGTCATTTTGCGTGGTGGGGAAGCAGATATTCCTGCTGAATCTTCTTCCTCCTGCCCTATTAGTCAGGAAGCAGTGCGCTTGCTAAACAGGAAAGTTTTTCAATTAGATGTAATACATGAACTGAAAGTCCCTCTCTCTCGTGACTGATGATGTTGGCCATTTTTGAGGTTATGTATGCTTTGTTTTTGCCAGGGTATAATTTCATGCAAATGATAGGACATACAGGTAGAAGGCATATCTTCACCAGCTGGTTTGTGCGATCTTTGTTTTATGACTTGGCAGTAATCTCAGTAGTCTTTGTTACCAGCCGTCATGGAGAGGGGAACGGCGAGGAGAGGAGCTAAGAGTGTTGACTCCACTGCAGGGTAAAATCAGGCCACGGTCACAATTTCCCTGGCATTGTCTGCTGCGCACAGATCACGGAGAGCCCTGTCCGGCGCTGATTTATGGCACGGGGGTCGGGTTGCCATGGGAGGTACGCGGAGCAGACGGACAGCCGGCGTCGGGCTCCCGCGGGGGGCCGTGATTAGGGGGTACCGTTGGGGAAACTCGCTCATCGAGGAGCGTCAATATGGGGCCACAGCGGGCGGCAAAGCCGGCTCCCTCGGTCCAAAGGCACGGTACCGCAAGTCAGGACCGTGTGTGGTGTCTGTAAGGGAGAGTGGTGGCGGCCTATTGTCTTGTTCTCATATGGAACGAGAAAATTTCAGACCGGGTGTGCCATTACTTCAGTGGCTGATGGAAGTGCCACCTGACCATGCCTTTGTCAGGACTGACCAGGGATGATGCTTCTTCATTCAGTTGTATATTTTCACCGTCCGAAAGTGATCTGTCATTGTGTGGAGATGTTACTAATGCAAGATTTCGAAGTCCTAAATCTCCTTAAGTTTTCCTGGAATTTGAAAATCCTTTCTTTTTTTGACCGAGGTTAACCGATTTTGGAAACCGGGTAGCTAATGAGTAGGTTGTGGGTACATTTGCCGTAAAGAGTAACGTCCCTTCCCACCTCTTGTTGTAACTTAGCATTTTTGCTAAGTTTCTCTTGTGTGTTTAACATTAGCTTTGTTTTGTCAGCAGATAGCATCTTCACATTTTGACTTATTGGACAACATCAGTATGAGTTGCCTTAAGTTATTCAGTGCACATAACCATTACTGCAGTTCTGTGAGAAATTGTCAGAGGGGAGTGAGCCATTTCTAATACTGTTCATTAAAAAACAAAGTTAAAACCTGCCAAGAATGTAACACCTTGCAGAACATGTGTTTTGTGTTGGTTGTGGTTTATACAGCGACAGGGAGATCTTGTATGTGTGCTGTAAACGGACAAACCAATAGTGAACCGTTGTCCTTGCTTCAGCTGAAAATCAACAGATGGCCTCAGAACAATAAAAACCTACTGACTAAGACGACCATATGAAGGCTATCTAATTCATTCTTAAGGGACCTCGTACAGCAAGCCCACACACATCTTGAGTCTCTTGTAGTCTTCCAGTAATAATTAGCCACACACATCTGAGTTATTTATTGCTGGTAGTGAATATTAGTTGGGCTTTCACAAGGGTGAAATTCCTGCCGAAATCTTACATGGAGCGTAAGGGTGACTGCTTTTAATGTCTTCGTTTACCTTCCCTTTGGTTTGTTTATGCGCCCATAACTGAATCCGTAAATAGCTTGGCATGCCCCGAGCAGTCATCACGATATCCTTTACTGAAGAGCGAACGGGTCACCGAAGACACGATACGTTGTGCCGTCGTCGCCGTTAGTTGACATGCGGCTCAGATCACAGCGACCTACAGCGGGGCAATTCTGTGTAGCGTCGTTGAATGGACAGGGTGACATTTTACCTGGTGACGTCACCAAGGGGAAGGTGAGAGATGGGACTCGTCTGGCGCAGATAAGCGCGGTGGCCACATCAGTGTCCTGCAGCAGTCCGATCTCTATAAAGATAGCTTATTATGGGCAGGCCTGATAGTGGGAGACAGGAAGACTGATTTCTGCAGTGCAGCAACGTTGTGAGTAGCTTAGGAATGTGATGACTAAAGCATTCCCTGCCAGTGATGTTGATCATTATGTCTTTAATGAATTAAGATTATGCGAGTGCGTAATCCAATCTAGACTGTGGAATAGGTTTATGTTCCATGTGCAAAAAGTGCTTGTCATGCATCTGAGAAGACTTTCCGCTCCTATAAAGATAATACGCCATCTGCAAGGTGAAGATCTCCGTGATGATTACATGGCAACTGGCCTATCCCGCGCTGAAGGGTGGATGGACTTATTCACCATCAATGTGCCACCTTCCAGATGAAGTTCAGTCTCTTTTCTTTGCAGTTTCTGGCCAATGCGAAACGAGGTAAGCTCTAGCCCACTTCAACGTGAAGGGGACCGCACCAATAGAAAACAGACAAATGAGCGTGACCACGTGACTAAAAAGCGAGAGAAGGGACGACTGCCACAGAACACAGACTGAGGATGAGGAAAAACTCTAATTTAAAGTTTTGACATTTCTTCACCCTTCCCCCACCTCCGCCGGTGACCTTTTACAGTTCCAAATGGGGATAAACGGATAAATGCTCCGTGGACCTAAATAATGATACCGTTTTATAAGAGAATGTACTGCTTTCCCTTTTGTATATCCTGACTTATTTTGTATTGAATGATCTTATTAAATGTTAATGCCATGCTGTTGGCCAAAGAGGGGTTTTAAAAAAAAATATTAAAACCTCCTTTAGATACTAGAAATCTTTTTGTCACATGTTTAATGACTACCAAGGTTGTGATTCCCTGTTCCAATGTAATGAATGTGTTTTCATTTAGTTTTCAATCCACTGTCATTGTTATCCGTATTTATTATTGTGGTCAAGCGTTTTTATTTATCCAAGCTTGCTTTTTACCACTGAAGGTTTAGCCCCTACGGCCAAATGGTGACCAGGAGGGGACTCTCATAGGAGGCGTGCTCAATCATGTTTTTAATGGTGTTTTTACTTTAATGCCTGTTCATTTAGCTCATGACTGATAATTCATAATGTGTACATCTAATGGTTAAAAGAAGCTGAAATTCCCCCCTCCTGTTAATTATTTTCGTCTGTGTCTGAATTATGTTCAGGCCTGTGTTTAATTTTGCATAAATGAAAGTTCACTGCACTGCAATAGGTCTGGGGATGTCTTCACTGGATGTGTACATTATAGGAAGAAGTAATTCAGCGCAAGTTCCGTGTTCTGTCTCTGTTCCTTTCAGCTAGATAATGAGTAAAAGGGAACATAAGACAGAAAGCAGATTTTCGACCATTTGAATTAATTTGGAACATCACTCGGTGTCTACGAAGAATGTTTAAAAATACATTTTCAAATATTTGCTTGACAAATTGTATGTTTTACCTATCTACACCTTGATGTCCAAAGTTACTTATTCAATAAAGCAGAACAGCAGTTATATATACACACAACAGAATTAAATGCTCCAAGTTCTTCATTTTTTTTTTATTATCATGAATTAATTTCCCATTCAAAACAGTACTTAAACCTCTTGAAAGGTGTTTTGAAAGAAAAACCGAAACAGAAAGTGAACAGAATATACGTTGGCGTCTCATTGCTTTTGAACAATGAAATAAGTAAACTAAAGTACCACACCAAAATGAAGCCCTAGAGATGCTGGAAAGTTCCGTGAGGATCAGTCCCCTGAACGTGCAGTGTGGAAACACAAGCTCAGTCAGTGCGAGTGGTCGTATCGCAGCCTGACCATGACCCTAAATCAGGCATCATGCCAGGCCACGCCTGCTGTGGAGTGCCCTTAAGAGAGACCCAGGAGCAGACTACCTTTTGTTTGCAACTGTCAATGTACCGGTCCCACAGTCCAGGAGGGGTCTGCGATACATTTTATTAGGTAGGCGGTAGGCGGGCGGTAGGCAAATGTGTTCAAGCTTTTTCAAGTTGGATGAGGTTTGTTGGTAGACACCAATTTTATGTCTTTTCCACATATTTAATGTGATTCAAGTCCAGGCTCTGACCAGCCACTGATTCACCATTTTAAAGCCACTCCAGCACCAGTTAGGCTGTGTGCTTTGGGCCTGCTGGAAGGTGAATCTGTCTTTGGTCCAATATAAATTGAAGCAGGTTTTCCCTCAAGGAGTTGCCTACGTTTAGCTCCATCTATTTTACCCTCCAAGCAGACAAGCTTACCAATTAGGATGGTGAGTGATCACACAGGGACCCATACACCGTACGTGAGAGACCCACACAATTTTATTAAAACGAATACAAACCAATAATTAGTACAGCTGTCTTTAACCTGCCACTGTGCCCGCCAAAGTCCCAGGCATTCACCATCCCTCAGCTCCCAGCAAAACTAACTTTTATGCTCTTGCTGATTAGCCATTGCCTACAGCTGTACTAATCAACCGGCTGAGGACCCTTGGCAATCAGCAGGAAAGTCTGTAATGTCAGGCTGACTTGTCTTACGGGCAGGGCACTGCTTTTCTGCCACAATGCTCATTTAATAACTAAACTTAAACCACATTCATTCAATTAATCTTTAACTAGGCCGTTCGGTTCTGCCCTTCGTACTGAACCCCTGCTCCGTAAAATTACTTCTCCCTGAAAAGCTTCTCCATAGCATTCTTTACAGTAGTGTTTGCTGAGTTCCGTGTGGGGTGGGGTTTTTGCATTAGTCATCACGCTTTGCGTTTGGGCCACACAGATCACAAAAGTCTCCGAGATGTATTTAGGCTAATCCTGAGTTGGTTTTTATTTTTAGAAATAGTTTCCTTCTTGCCACTTTTGCACATAATCCAGTTTTGTGGAGATCCGGAGCCAGTGTTGACACAAGGACAGTCAGCTCCCTGGTCTTCAGGGCACTACCATTCATTTGTCTGCATTACTAATCTGTGGGAATTTACAGAGATGGGTGTGTTGGGAAGCTGGTCAACACTTCATCAAAAAAAGATGTGTGCCCCACTAATATTGAGGGAGGTGTCATAGCAAAGAGGATGAATACATATCTTAGAAAGGTTTAAGATCAATCCTCAATTTATTTTCAGTGGTCAAATAAATGGAATGGTGACAATAGCTGTATATTTCAGAGTATGTAATTTACATTTTTAAAAGTTTGTAATATTATAATTTTTACAAGTACATGAGAGGGTTCGCCCATTCTTATGTCAATGTTTATATGTCGTGATCTCACTGTGGAAAGACCCACTATTCCTCTGCCCTTTCAGAGGGGATTTCTTTTCTTTGTTTGACAGCAGGACTGCCAGGCTGCACTATTTCACACACAATTGGACTTTTATTTAATTGCCTGTGAAAGAAAGAAAAAAAAAGCCTGGTATTTTAAATTAGCTTTGGATATAGAGCATTAGTAAGGCTTTGTTGTAACGTTAACTTCATCTTCCCCATCACCATCAATCCCTAGTTACACGCAATGAGGCATTTGCCATTACAAAGCTTGTTAGCAATGCCCAGGTTGTGTAATTACCTGTGTCGATGGCAACGATTGTCTTAGGTACCAGCCTATTCATCACTATACAATCCAATAGGTTTTAATATGCAAAAATTTTGACTTCATACGCTATATGTGTGCGGTATCGTTTTTTAAATGAAAACATTTACATGCTTAATGTTCACACACATATTTATTTAAATCAGAGAGTAGTTGAAAATATCATACATTTAAAAAAATAAACCTTAAGATACCACGCCATTATGCCTGCACGTTTGTAGCCAATGGCTCTTCGGTGGTAAAATACTTTTAGTTGGAACCAGTTTTATTTAGGTTACAAGAACCGAGACATTGAATGACGAGGAAATGCTTATTTTGGCGTGACAATTGCAGTAAATGTGTTCACTTTTTCGCAATATGAGGCTGCAATGTCTCAAGTATTCACGTCTGCATCCCTACTTGGTAATCTCACGTCAATTAATATAACAAATAGAGGTAATATTTTAAGACCTCATAATTATTCCTGGACAATAGATTCATAACCTAAATCGCAATATCCTAAACTTACAACGAAACAATTTCCCAAGACAGCATGCGCGAATCGGTTACTTGGGAACTTTTGTCCCTATCTGCCAATGGAGGCATGGCATGGCATGGCATCTCTGAAGGGGGCGGTGATATTTACTGGCGCCTAATACAATATCTACGGACTTCAATTTAGCTTGCTTGCTAACTAGCTAGTACCATAGCCTTTTCTCCCGGTTTCGGTCGTGACATTACGCGCCACAAAAACCCACATCTTGCACTTTTAAGTTTACAATATACATAAAACCACTTATAAGAATTTGTCAATGACTAATTCTCTTTAAATCAATATATTTTCCGTTATTCTCTAAAATAATGATGAGGTAAGTGCTTCCGGTCGCCATCTTGTCGATTATCCTGAATGAGTGGAGTGGAGTAGAGGAGGGTTTGTTAGGAATAATTTACTACCCTCTTCGCTTTCTCATTTTATATCTTCCTGTGTTTAACCACGATGTCTAAAAGACATCGGTTGGACTTAGGAGATGATTATTCATCTAGCAAAAAAAGAATAGCATCTGACGGGTAAGTTGATAGATAAGTTAGTTTTTTGTTTGAACGGTTTAGCTGAATGGTCACATTGTTTATGGCACGTTCCTGAAAACGAACCACGTCGAGCTAACTGTCTGGTACAGAGAAAGGTGTAGCTTTGTTAGCCGAGACGTTATAATGCCGTGAAAGTCGATCTAGAAAGACGTCGCTAGCGACGTAGTGTTTTTAAAATGTTGGCTACAGCGTCTGTATGCACGTGTGTGGCTAACTATTGCTCGCGGCCTACTTCATTTGCGCTAGTATCCCTACCACCAGTTCAAACACAAAACGCCACGGAAGAAGTTACGCACTTATAAAATTATTTGGACGGTTCTATGTGCAATTAAGTTTCCCGTCTGTCGTTGTTTTGATATGTAGTTAAGTGTAATTTGTCACTTTCCTTGGGTAGCGTGGTCATTGACACTTGCAGTTTACCCATAAGACCACGCCGTTTAACCGTGAACATGTGTGTACTCGTCTTGTTAGTTTTTGCTTTATTTGTGTTTAATCTTGTCGACTTGTAACCATAAACATTTGAACAGTCCAACGCCTAGCTGAATGTTTTTTCCCCCATCGTTTTTGCTACAGCTAGTTCTGGCTAGCATTTTTGACGGCTCGTTCTCTGTTGATATGCTCAAACCGTGTAGTTCTCCGTGTAGCGTATTTATAGTTTATTGGTTTTGTTTAGAGGTACACATTGTATTTTAGCGAAAAATTGCGTTCAGTCTGACATGAAGTGCATTACCAAGTTCCCGCACACGTTTGTTCTGATTTGACATTTTTGTCTTTGAGTACTTTAATGTAAATGTAATCAGTCATTCTCTTGGTTGTGGTCAGCGTTGTAAGAGGTGCACAATGTCATGCTTAAATCCTTGTTGCTTGAGGATCAGCAACGCATTTAAGTATGACCCATGTGCATAAAAGCGACGGGGATAAATGAGCAGCATCTCACAAGTGATTGTGAACCAGGAAAATTACTTCAGATTTCAGGCATTTAAAAACAAAACAATAAACAAACTATTTACCTATGCCACCTCGATGAGTGCAGTGTTCATTGCAATGAATGTGTGAGATGGCCTCTATAGTTGCCTTCTCATCCCTAACTACTGATCTGTGTCATCACTTTGCTGAGAACTCATGCAGTGAAGGTCCAGTTTCCCACACAACCTCCTCATTTGTAATGTCTTCTGGTTGAATTTAATCCACAGCCTGTTCGCTAATCCAACTCCATTAACTTTAAGACTTAAGTGTCGCCACTTTAGCATCAGTGTTGCGTCCTATTGAACGCAACGGTGCTTGTTTAACTTGCACAGTCAGATGTGCAGGAAACTTGTCTCGGTACGTCCCGGTGGTTCACCTCAAAGGCCCTGGGTATTGCATGCACTTTTTGCTCAGCAAAGACCCGTTGATCCGGTGGTCTTTTATTTGTGAGACGGTCTAAAGATTTTCCCCACTGGGCTCGTTGATGAAACATCTTAGATATGTGCCTGAGGAGCATCTGGTGAGCGAAAAATGCCTTATGTTCTGGTGTAGAATTATGCTTTAAGAATGTTGTTAGCTTATGAAAGCTATAATTGCTCTACAATTAACTGAAGTGAATCTTGATACGATTGTGAGGCTGTGATTACTTTTATTCATATTTACTTCCCACAGAATAAAAAAATGGAACATGGAGTGTAATGTGAAGCACAACATCGTTTATATATCAAATGGCTAATCATTGCACTATTACTAAGTATGAGTGGGTATAATTGTTTAATACGTTTTCTCATATCCCATGTAAAAATTTACTTCCACGTTGGGTATTCATAAGACTAGATCTTATAATCGTACCGGGAAAAAATCCTCGATCCCTTCTTGCCCAGGATACCTCCCCCCCCCCCAAAGTTTGATACCACCCATATACAGCTGTACCCATTTCAACAACCCAAGTCTCCTTTTTATAGGTTTATATTTCTGCTTAGCGCTCCATGTTATGTAACTGGTAGATTTGCCGATATTCTCAGTCAGTGAAAATGAGCGAATGTGACGTGCTGGCACTAGAACCTCGGTATGCTTAGTAACTAAATCAATTCTAAACGGAGCGAGTGCTGCATTCGGTGAATTAATGCTTGTTTTGTGTACAGACATTTTAAATTGAGAGCTACAGGATTTTATAACCATTCAGTGCCTTTGCAGACCTGCAGTCCCTGAGTGTGTTGCTGTGGACTTCCCACTGGGGCTGTTTTTCTGCACTTGTTTTCTGAACTTAATTGTGAATAATGTTGGCTTGGAGTATCTGGACGTCGGTGCCCTGACCACTAGCGATTTCCCTCTTACAGGAGAGATAGAGACCGGGACAGAGAACGCGATGAGCGGCCCAAGGACAGGGACCGGGAGCGAGATCGTGAGCGGGACAGAGAGAAGGACAGCCGAGTGCCCGGGATACCCATCAACCCCGTGATGCTTCCGCTCAAGCAGACAGTCATCCACCAGCAGATCAACCCCTTCACCAACCTCCCGCACACTCCCCGTTACTACGACATCCTGAAGAAGAGGCTGCTGCTGCCCGTCTGGGACTACAAAGAGCGCTTCAACGACATCCTGGCGCGCCACCAGAGCTTCGTACTGGTGGGAGAGACGGGCTCTGGGAAGACCACGCAGGCGAGTCGCTGCCTCCAACCCGCACGTGCGCCACTGATCTCAACTTCCATTCTCCAGAATAATACATTCTCATAAAGTGCTAACCCCTGAAAGTCCTGTTTTTACTCCCCCAATACCACTACTCTATAAATTAAAAAAAAAAAAGTCTATACGTATTAAAAACTTCTGGCTTAATCTAGCGGTTGGAAGTCCATTGGAGATAATTTGTGCACGTTTTGTAATAGGGTCCATATGTTACTGTACATTGACATATTTTACTGGACGCATAAACCAAAGCACCGTGTTCTTGGGCTGACAGGATGATGTACCAGGCCGTGCATTAACGTTTTCATCTCCGACCACACACAATTTGTAGCTGATATTGATGTTGGTATAATAATAATGACGACGACGACGACGCAGGAGTGGCGAGATTGGCTGTAGTGCAGCAGAGTGGGCAGTGGACTGGACCTCACTACACTCACTCATTTCACTGTCAGCAGCCCTGTCCGTCTCGGGTTTTGACCTGGGTCTCGCACAGCTCCTGGCCTACATAGCAACCGCGACCCACTCACAGGGGGGGGGGGGGAATCACAAAGGTATACCGACGCAGACGCAGACTGCCAGTCAGTTTTAAGAATTAAATTGCATTAGAAAAGTGAAATTGGGGAAGCCTCTGGTTCAGTCAAGTGGCTCGTAGGTGGGGTCGTCGTACACTTTTTTTGCTGTTCGTTTTACATTACGTTTTAGTTGCTTAGCAGATGCTTTTATCTTATTGGAAGGCTCAAGGATGCAGCAGCTGGGGTGGGACTTGAACCAGCAACCTTTTGGTTACAAGCCTGTCACCTTAACTACACCACCAGCAATGAATAAAAAAGCAACAGTATCCCGACCCGCAGTTTGAGAACCGCTGTTCTAGTACACCATTTAGGCGTTGACTTTCTGATCCGTTTCTGACGTGCAGACTGTCAATGGCTCAAGCCTGCCCTTGGTATTTAGCCCATAGCTTTAATCTTCCGTTTCGTGAAAGCTGTTTCGGCATTAAAATCCGTTTGAGGTAGGACTCGTTTCGGTAAACTCCATTTGATTTTCACAGCAGGTCCTCAAATAGAATAATCTTTTTTTTCTTTCTTCTTTCTCGGCGCAATTGGATTTGTTGACATGTTAAATGAAGGAAGTGTTTTTCTAAGCAGCCGAAAAAGGTTGATGTGGTTAACAGTCACTCATCCGAGCTCAAGGCTAATGCAGTGGAAAGAACAGCTTCTAAGTTTAGTTCTCTCTTAGCAGGTCTCATCATTTTTTAAACCGTCCGGGATCCCTACCAGGGTCTCGCATGTCCACTGGAGAAGACTTTTCCCCCTTGATTCAGACACCCCCACCTTGCCCTACCCCCGCACCCTAGTGCTTCTCCATTTGCCTTTTACATGGCGGCCAGGAGCTGGCGTGCAGTTTCATGGAAATTCACTTTTTGCTGTATTTGGTGGGAATTGGAGAACGCTAGATGGCACTTGGCGTCTTGGACCCCGTGCTTTCTGCAGAATCAACACGAGAATTGATGCCGTTTCAGCCGGAATTAATGCCAGGGTAACGTCGGTGAACCCTTGGCTCGGGGGAGGGGCCAGTTCCCGTCACTCAAGGGCTGGTGAGGCGCGCTTGTTTGAAGAGAGTGTCCTGTATTTTCCCCTCCCCTAGATCCCCCAGTGGTGCGTGGACATGGTGCGGGCTCTGCCTGGGCCTAAGAGGGGCGTGGCCTGCACGCAGCCCAGGAGGGTGGCGGCCATGAGCGTGGCCCAGAGGGTGGCTGATGAGATGGACATCATGCTGGGCCAGGAGGTGGGCTACTCCATCCGATTTGAGGACTGTAGCAGCGCCAAAACCATCCTAAAGTAAGACCATCACACGCACGCTCCTAGGCCGAGGGTCCACTTTCTTCTCTGTGTGTTTCAGCTTTAAGAGAATGGCTTCTGTAATCTGTATTCCATTCGAGAATACCTACAGATCCATATTTCAATTGTCTATAGTGTTTAGCATTTAAGGAAGGATTTCACTGACATGGATACCTTTTTTTAAAATGGCGACGTATTTTCCTGTGTTTTGCACATAAACACACACCTTCCATTCGGTGAGCCACTACCTGACTTGGTTTTTAAATCTCTTTAAGATACATGACCGACGGTATGCTGCTCCGGGAGGCCATGAACGACCCCCTGCTGGAGCGGTACGGGGTGATCATCCTGGACGAAGCCCACGAGCGCACACTGGCCACCGACATCCTGATGGGCGTCCTGAAGGAGGTCGTCCGGCAGAGATCGGACCTGAAGGTACTGCTGCCGCCACCAGGGGGCCCCGCGTCGCTCGCCCCTTTTGTGATGAAGCAGCGGTACGACTGCAAGGGGAAGACCAACCGAAGCGTTTAGCTCAGGAATGTGCGGCGACTCGCTTTGCAGCGCCAGGGAGATTGTCCCCAGGTCAGCCCATTTAAAGCAATCAATCCGGGAGGTGGAGAAGCGTACAGTTTTTATAGATGGAATGTGCCGGACACAATTCTCATAAACCAGATGGGTAATGACTGCTTGTTGTTGGGAGCGAATCAAAGGTTATACATGTGTTCAAAGACTGTTAAATGAGGTCTAGGTTATTCTGAACGATCTCTTGCCTGTGTCCCTTCTAAATTTAAAGTTTAATTTGCCTTGATTAAGAGCAATTATGATGTTTTGCAGTGCGTAAAGCGAATACCGAGACAGTGGCCCGAAATATTTAGATTGAAAATTGAGAGACGCTTCTCATCAGAATCAGTAATGTGTTTTTATCTAATGGGCTCATTGGAACAGAATGTGCCTTGCACAGTGTTGCGAATGTAAACTTATTTGACCCGGGGCTGCTGGCTTTCGGGTTGAAGTGAGATGGTACTGCACTTGACTTCTTTTTGCATGCGTCTGTAAGGAAGCCCGCGCTCGCTTCACAGTAAAAACGGCCGTTTCCAAACTGCTCTCCGCTTTTTCGCGATTAGGTGATCGTCATGAGCGCCACGCTAGACGCCGGGAAGTTCCAGGTGTACTTCGACAGCTGTCCGCTCCTGACCATCCCTGGTCGCACGCACCCCGTGGAGATCTTCTACACACCTGAGCCCGAGCGAGATTACCTGGAGGCTGCTATTCGCACCGTCATCCAGATCCACATGTGCGAGGAGGAGGAGGGAGACGTGCTGCTCTTCCTCACCGGCCAAGAGGTAGGCGCCCGGCTCCGCGCAGGTGCATCAATGTCGATGGTAATGGCATGTAATGTAGCTGGTCTTGCTGTTTTGGAAAAACATCCACACAAAAAAAAGGGGGGAGGCTGACCCAAATTCTGCCCCCCTCATGATTCCCTGGAATTAAGCAATTTATTATTTTTGCTCCTGCGAATGTTGCCCACCGATGTGTAATGGAGGTTGAGGTTCATGCTGAAAGTGATGAATTTGGTCACAGTTGGCTAAGCACAAGTCTTGCTGAAATTCCTGACAGTCTGAAGATTGTGAGCAGAGCCAGCTAGGCTCGCAGGTTCAGAACTGCCTTGGTGCCATAATCTTCCCACCAGCACTGGGTGTGTAAAACCTGCCAGTAATGGTCATTTACATGCCTGTTCTGTATATGTTCGCGGACTGACAAACGCATGCTCTTGGGGGTTTGTGGGGACCCGTATGCACATTTGGGTTGTTTAGCGTTGACCACGTGGCGTCCGAAACTGTCGTGAACTGAAACTGATTTTTCCCTCGGACGATGTGAAACTCGCTTCTTTAGAGATGCGTCATTCATTCCGTGACTTGTAAGCTCCCGGGGAAAGGTTCATGCATCTGAATTATTTTTGGTTTTCAGGTGGGGAATTGATGGTTCCCTTGTTATGCAATGGTTTTATAATTTTTTTTTTTTATTTTTTTTTTTTTATTTTTTTTTTTTTTTTTTTTGCAGTTGTGGGAAATGCTGTATTTGAAGTACTCTCCCCTGAGGGATTTTAATTGATTTTAGATTTGGCGGTGTGTCAGCTAATGGAACGGTCAGGAATTTCATTAGCTTTTGTGAGTGCTGGATAGAAAATGGCATAATTGTTGGAGCAGGTTTGGCAGCGGACCCATTGTTTTTCTACGACAATTCTGTTTTCACCCTAAATATCGTGGTGCATGAACGTTTTTGTCCTCCAGAAATGCATTTGAATGAATCAGAAGTCCTGCAGAAAGCCGATGTTGTACGCCCGTGCGCAGTCGTTTCATTAACAGGCTGTTAATGAGGTTAAGAGTTATTTTGAGGTAGATTTGGCTGAAAGGGACGTTCAACGAGTGGCATTGCCTGCCGCTGAGTGCAGCTTTTCTTTCTCCTCAGCCTTGATGGCGACTGTTTTATAGTGTGTAAATAACCCCCCCCCCCCCAATCTTTTGAGGTGAAAAAACTATTTCCCACTGAATAAATCTGGGGCCGGGCACCCGTAGATGTGTGTTTTTGTTGTAATAAATTGCAGGAGGCTGGATAGCCAGCCTGCATTTCATGGGTGCACTCCAGAATTGAAGTTGTGCCCACAGCTTTTTAACCTCGGGGTGCTCAGATGTGCTGCAGTGTTTCCTATCGGCTGTCAGTTAACTAATTATCACCCGGTAATCCCCACGCGGTGTGAACAAGGCAAGCGGGATGCCCGCTCGGGAAGTTTTCTCGCTGTTCTTCCTGTACGGATGCTCTGCGTACGAAGGGATGACAGGCTGCGATTTGCTGCAGCTGTACATACCCATTTATATTCTCGTGCGTGTGTGTGTGTGTGTGCGCGTGTCATTACGACACACATGGCCATTTGTCTCCATGTGTGGGACACCCTAGAACAAGGAGCAAGGGCTTCACGTAATGGGCCGCATCTGTCAAGGAATGTAAGCGGGAGTTCTTGTCAAGGGGACAGTATGGTTCAAACGTGAGTCCCTGTGCTGCTGAATCCGAGAACGGGACATTCATTCTGCGGCCCGGGATTAAATTGCAGCGTTTTCAATGTCACATAGTGGCCTTGATATGATAATGGAAACCGGTGTGTTAAAAATGGTTGTGGTAATTTCAGAATGCACTTCATTCTGGGTTTCAGTAGAACATTCTCTCCAGCAGTCGGTGCCAAGTGATTCATCAGAGTCACCTGACCACCCCAGGAAGTGGCTGTCTTCTCCACTGTGGCCTGGTGGTGGTGCTGTGGGACAGGCTGACGCCACAGCTGACGGGGCTGTTCCTGTAATGTTGGTTGCATGCCATGGTGTTTAACAGCCACCAACTTTATCAGTTCATTTGCCCAAACCACCCTACTTTATGTGGTTCTACTTGCAGAGAAATGACTGTCAAGACACGGGCCTATAAGGACAAGGGGTGCAAGAATGGTTGAGGGGCGCCCTCTGCAAATCATTCAGTTTGTTTGTTTGTTCTACCTAGAGTAAATGCAGCTGTATGAACGAGGTGATTTTAAGTTCTGCTTTGCGGTTTTCTGGGGAGACTGATGCATTTTGCAGTCATTTTCCAGAGCATTGGTTGTTTGGTGGAAGAAAGACTTGTGATTTCTCCACACAAGTGCACGATATTTCTGCAATTCCCAGAATGAGCAGAGTGCACCGGCAGTCCTCTCCTCCTCTGAATGGGCTCCTGCTGCCAGGTGACATTTGCCCCCTCGCTCCTGTTTGAAATGTTCATTCATTTGCGTCGTCCTCCATGTATCTGAAAGTGATTAACTACAGTCCAACAGGGGACGTGCGTGTGGCCTTTCCCCACACCGTGCGCTCGGAATTTAGAAGTGATCAATACAGAACTTATTTGGTTGAGCCAACAAACCTGACCATTCTAAATGGGGGGTAAAGAACGTTAATTCTTCGTTAATTGAGGCCACAGATGTTGCTTTCTAATCAGGCCATTTGTATTGGAGTGTAGATTAGGCCTGGTTTTCCCCAGACTGGGTTGTTGAAGCCGTGGCTCATGACGTTGTGGAACAGGTTTTGGAAGGTCCGCACGCTCTCGCTCTACGTCAAGATCTGGGCAAACCATTAATGCACTGCGTCGCCGATCCTGGCTACTAATTGTGGTTAAATATTTATTGAAACGCCAATTTAAATGCAAAAACCGTGCCGTTACTTCAGCTATTCCGTATATAATGCATTGCAAGTTGTAAAGAAATCGATAACTGGCTGTTTTCTATTGAAGTCTGGGATTTGATGGTTGTCTGGAAAGGCCTGTGGTCGTTTTCAGACTTCCCTCATCCTCGCCTCCACACCGTTCTGTGTTCAGCTCCGGTTATGGAACACGTTATGATCTGTAGGTGTTAATGCGCCAGTACAGCTCCCTTCTGTTTCTGTGTGCCTCTATAAAACATGTTTTTTGTGTGTGTGTGTGTGAACGCTCTGTTGGACAGCGGAGCCGTGGGGAATGCATCCAAGCAAATGCCAATCCAGGTTTAATTTCCTCAGGTAGTGATAGCGGCAATAAATGTAGTGTATCGAGTGTGGCCAGCTTCCTGTCTGGCTCGCCGTCTTCCCGGCCGTCCCCATTGTCTGGGCGCAGCTTGGCGGCAGCTGACGCTAACCGCCTGATTCGCCTCTCAGGAAATCGACGAGGCCTGCAAACGCATCAAGCGGGAGATCGACGATCTGGGGCCCGAGGTGGGCGACATCAAAATCATCCCGCTCTATTCCACGCTGCCCCCCCAGCAGCAGCAGAGGATCTTCGAGCCTCCTCCGCCCAGGAAGCCCAGCGGAGCCATCGGAAGGAAGGTGGGTCCTCCCCGATTTCCCCCCCCCCCCCCCCAGCTCCCCGACTTCGCCGCCTCCCAGCTTGTGTGTTAGCCGAGGGCCCATCAGCTGTGTTGACTCACTCACCTCATACGCTGTTGTTTATTGGTTTACTAATCCTCCGAATTATAACCTGGAGCCCCGCCCCCTTCCCCCCATTTCTCTGACCACGTCACTGTAGGCTCTGCACTTCTCCAATCTCACTCACAGAACAGAGGCTGAAATGGTCTGGGTTTAATGCCAAAAATTGTATGAATTATTGATGCAAACTCTGGTCCACAGCTGTGTATTTTTCATTGCGTCTTGGCTTTCCTGTCGTCAGCTGTCCCACTGATTTGTATTTCATCTTACTCTCTGTTTATGGAGATTGTGAAAACATCGGGACGCGTTCGGCAGGGTTGTGTTGTCGATTCAAAAACCACAAATCCTCCTGGACGGTCTGTGGCTCTCGTTGGCCCAGGATCTAAAGGAACATAACACTGGGTAGTCCCCAGTAAATTTGCAAACATTTACTCCAACATCTGGTGATGGTTTGATGAGTGACTCATCTTTCAGTGTACAATAGAGCCTTATTTGTCTGTCGCTGATTGGTGTGAGGTTTTTGATATCTTATTTTGAATAATGAAGTGAGTGACGGCCCATTTTTCCGACTCCATCACGTTGTTGAGAGATGAGCTTGGGTTCCTTTGCGTATCTATAATAAGAAATTTAGAGGGTTGCAAAATTGCATATTGATCAACATTTTTGTAGTGTAGCATACAGCAATAAAACAATCTGTTCAGCCTTTCCTTTCTCCTAAATGCTGCTGTATTTGATCTCCGGGAAATGCCTTGTGTTTACAGACGGTGAGGCTTTTCAGCTGTTTGAGCACCTTAAGCGGGGAAGGCAGTTCTTGAAAGTTCAGGCATGATCCGTGTTTGCTCGCGCTGTTCAGAGGAATGTTGACAGGAGAGAGCGGCGGCGTTGTGTGCCGATTGGTGACGCGTGCTTTGCAGGCCGCCCCAAACGCCGGCCGTTAGGTGTCTGTTGTCCCGGGGCGGCTCCAGTTGCATGGAGACAGGCTCAAATTACCTTGTTAAAATGTCAGGTTGTCAGAGACGGAATATATATAACCCTGTGATGCAAATAAGCACCAGATAGTCAGGGTCCCAAGAGGGAGGGTTCTGGTGATGTCTCGGCTCACGAGCACCCTTGACCGGGTCGGGTTGAATAACGGTACCGGCTAGGGTGCTGGGCTTTTCCTGTTGGGATTGGGCTGGGATTAGAGGGTGCAGGTTTTCTCCGGTGCCCGGGCCGATATTGACATTGGCCAGGGTATGGGGAACAGAGAGAGAGAGCGCTGAAGGACGGGTAACGGGAGGGCGAGGGGAGGGGTAACGGGCGTGCGAGGGGACGCCTGCTCACCACCACACACACACTGATGAGTGCATTAAATTTCCTCCCCCCCAAAAAAAACCCTGCTAATGTCCTTTTTACAATCTAATGATTTTGTGTTGGAGTTCCCATTCACTGTAATTACTAACAAAGACTTTAATCTCTCCACATGCCCTCCGTCTCTAATGTATCGTTGTGGGGTGTGTTTTTTTTTTTTGTTGAGAAATAGGCTCCGTTTTCCCCTTCCGTTTTTTTATTTTTATTTTTCTTTCAAATGTCAGATATAAGCACGCTGTATAGGTCTGAGCGGGCCGTTAACGGGTTTAAGCGCAAGCCATTACAGAGCCCCTCCCCTCCCGCTCATTAGGAGGAGGCGTTATTTGTCAACACGGCGATTTCCCCGCGGTGCGACTGAAGAATGGCCTTGTTAGGCAAAGCCTCCTTCCCTGGCTGGTAATAACCCAGAAATAACACGCAGTGATGATGCACCAACATTATTACTGATGAAAAGTGTGTCCTCCACAGTATGGCCAGACAAACAGACCATACCTCCATTCATGCTCGCTGCTCCCATGTGACTGTGGCCTGGCGCAGGCTGCTCATCCCCCTAGTGGCTGGCCGTTGTATTGCACCCTGCGTACCCACTGCACTGAACCGGTGAGGGCTGTTCTCGATCAGTCTCCGTTTCAGCTGATTAAACTCTGTTCTGTTCTCCTCCAATGGGACGACGCCCCTTCATTTCAGGTTGTTTGGGTTCTGGGTTCGCAAATATAAAGTTTGTTTGTTTGGCATCTTTGTCTTGTCGCGGCCGTTTCTACCTTCCGTTATTTTATTTGTTGGTTAATAAATATGAGTAAGCATCCTCCTTGTATGTGTCACCACGCGATTAGCGTTAGCCTGATGGGAAAAATAGCGTTTTTAGTGGGTCTTGGTCGTCAGCCGTTGATGGTTTGACATTGACGTTAATAAGCGTCAGGCAGCATTGGGGTTTTGTTTTGTGACGCGTCGTAGAAAGTGTCACCAGTTCTCCAGTGCGATGAGACACTCCCATCTCTCTGATAGATGCAGAGGCGTACGTTAAATTGGACCGGACGATGTGAACCTGTCCTGATGAGGGAAGATAAAACCGTTTGAGCACTAAATGTCCCCACGCTGTCTCCGCTAGAAGTTGGGTTTAAGTCTTCAGATGGTAGAGGCCATCGACGTCTGTCATTTGTCAGCCCGGATATTTGACTCAGACTGACAGTCTGTCATGTGTGCGCCGTTGGCTGGCCTCGTAGCCCCTGTCTGAGTTCTCCGGGGCGGCCGTTTCTGCTGCATGACTGCTTTATTCTCTCCTGGATGGAAAGCCAATGTAAACCAGGGCGCTTCATTTAGAGGCTGAATTACGCGAGGTGAGGGGCTGAGAAACGGAAAATGATCCACGGCATTAATGACTAAATGCGCCGGCCTTCTCTCGCAGGAGCCAAATCCACTTTTAAAAGGTAGGATTTAAGCGTCTATTAGGCTTAGGGTGTCGGGTGCACAAAGAAGCAGAATTACAAGTGGTGGGGCACAGGTCCGTCGCCTCTGGCGCTTTAGGTGTGTGTTGATAGCGGCTCAACGGAGGGTCCTGTGGGTCCAGGACCGACCGGGGCAGCGCGCTGAAACCTGACCCACAAGAGCCCAGCGGTTTGCTGGGGTCCGGCATGGGGTTTGCACATCTGAGACGGGTGGCGACTTTGTGGCGCGTTGCGTGAGATTGGTCTGATATTAAAGCTGATGAATTGATGGGGTCACTTAAATGCCAATGCCCCAGACACTTGTGCGTCATTTGCAGCGAATGAGCTTTATGAAGCGGAACAAGAGGACGGCGAAGGTCAGGCCAAGCAGAAGATCTGTTCTGCTGACCCTGGGCCAAGCGTCTCGCTATGATCTCTGCAGAAGGAAGTAATGGACCGGGTTCATTGAACGTTGTCTAATGAAATTTATACGATTCCGTCTTCTGTCCAGCTGAGTGCGGTGTCCTTTTTAAGTTTGATATCCGGCGATGCTTCTTGGTGAAAGTTTTTTATTTTATTTTTTTAGAAGACCCCCGGACTCCTTGTCCAAGAAGTTGAGTGGTTAGTTTTAGAAACGCAGCTGGTCCTGCCTCACGTCCCTTTTGGGTTGGGCAGGGGTGTCCGTAGTGGGACCCAAAGCTATAGACGGGATTGAGATCTGGCCTTATTAAAGCCTGAACACCGGTCCTGCTGCAGTCTCTGGCCTGGCCGCTGCTCCTGAACGGCAGATCTGTCCACTGCCAGGCCCAACTTGCGTGAAAGGGAGAATCGACTCATTTCAGCCTCCGTCCCATTCGTTTAAAATGATGTCCGTCAGGAAAGACCCATAGGGTGATGTGACTCATTTGATTTCTGTGCTACACAATCCCGCTGTCATTTTTCTTCAACAGACTTGCTATAAGGCAATAATTGTGATGGAAAAAGATCTGGGATTCACTGCACTTTGCTTTAGTTTTTTTTTCATTTTTTTATTTTTTTGAAGCGCATTCCATTTATTTATTTATTTATTTGTAGGGGCCCCGTTCAAATTGCCAGAAAATAAATATTGGTGCTTTCATCGGCCACGACGCAGATCCGACGGCGATAAGATCTCGGCGTCTCTAAGCTGTACATTACGATGTGCCGTTGCCTTCCTCCCGAGGAACAAAGCCACACCGTTGTTAACATTGTGCTTGGAAACGGAGATCTCTGCATCTCCTCCTCGGTCCCTTTGAAGTGGCTGGTAACGCGCTCCCTTCGCAAACACAAATTATGAGCGCCTAGCTTTTTAGATAATTGCAGTTACCCACAAAGCTAATTAATTTTAATGCAACTTATCTCCCATTTCAAAGTAGGTTTTGAGCACTCTTCCAATTGTCAGTTTGAGTGATTTTAATTCCGCTAGTGTACTTCCACACGGTGCCTGCACCTCCGGGCGAATGAATCATTCTGTTCTGTTCTGTTGTGTTTCGTTTTTCTTTCTGGAATGTGACGGGGGCTTTTTTTTCCCTTCCTCTTTCTTTTCTGGAGCAATTTGCCGTCTGATTTACCCTCAGTTTAGACAGAGACGACTCAAAGGGAATGTGGGTGCCCCCTGGTTTTGGCGTTGGGACATCGTCGGTGCGACGCGGGCGGGGAGCCCATGATCGCGAACGTATTTGGCCGTTGTTAGAGATGGCGAAAGGCTTTTTCTGGGGGACAAAACTGAGATCTTGTTGTGTGAAGGCAGCTGCGTTCTACTCCACAAAGAGCAGCAGTAATGCTTTTGGACGAGGCGTTCTGTAGAAAGCAGGCCACTTAAGTTTCCCGACGGTCGATTCCACTTGATCGCAGCGACGGCTGCAGTACTCCCCTGTTGGGTTGTATTATGCTGCGGTTACAGAATTGTCTGCGGGATTTAATTCATTCCCATTTTGCCACCTTAAAGTATTTTTGGGGAATTGGAATGTAGACTTTATTTTTATTTCCAGGCAACCTTTAGAATGCATCCCAGTGTGTGTTTGACAGCCAAGAGTGATGTAAACGTGCTCCTTTTGTTGTGCGGAATGCCAGACAATAAGACCTCGTTATAGTGCCTGGGTTTTATTACATTTCTCTGTGGTTTAGCTTGTTCTTTTCCGTCTCTGCAGAGCTCTGTGCATTGACAGCGTTTTGGCTGAACACCCAGTTCAGGAGTCTGAAATTTGAGCCTGGCCAGGCTGAATTATTGTCTCGTACTCAAACGTAATAAAGGTTGAATGCAGAGGTTGTTGTTATTGTTACTGCTGCGCACGAGTTGGTGAATGAATGAGGAAATGCGTTGGTGGGAAGGGAACCGACGGTGGCGAGTGTGTGTCTCCCCGTCTCAGTTTTCACCTGGGCGCTGGCTTGAGAACGTCCCGCTGTGTTCACTCCGCAGGTGGTGGTGTCCACCAACATCGCTGAGACGTCCCTGACCATCGACGGCGTGGTGTTTGTAATTGATCCTGGATTCGCCAAGCAAAAGGTTAGGCGTCACCGCTTCCTCTCTGGTAATCTCTTTCCGTCATCTGCCTGCGAAATCCCCAGATAAACAGTCACACCTATCTGACAGGACAGGAAATGGAAACTCTGTTTTATTTATCTTTCTGACATTTGGAAGCCCAGGAAAAAATCAAATCATATGATATGATGGAATTCATACGTGGCACTCTGTGCATAAAGGAAATGATTCCTGCCGTTCACTTCATCCATACCTCCACCTCCACCTCGGCCAGGTGTACAACCCACGCATCAGGGTGGAGTCACTGCTGGTGACGGCCATCAGCAAAGCCTCCGCCCAGCAGCGGGCAGGACGTGCCGGCAGGACGCGCCCGGGGAAGTGTTTCCGGCTCTACACGGAGAAGGCCTACAAGACGGAGATGCAGGTGAGGGCGCTGGTCACCTGATGGGCTGCCCGTTTGCGCCACCTAGTGGTTTTGTATGAATGAATAAGTGCGCAAGTGACGGATCTTTATCGCCCTCGCGTGTAAGCACAGATATAAGAACCCCCCTCATCGACAACCCTATTCACTCTCTCTGTCTGTGTCTGTCTCTCTCTCTCTCTCTCTCTCTCTCTGTGTGTGTCTGTGTCTCTCTCTCTCTCTGTCTGTGTCTCTCTCTCTCTCTGTCTGTGTCTCTCTCTCTCTGTCTGTGTCTCTCTCTCTCTGTCTGTCTCTCTCTCTCTCTGTCTGTCTCTCTCTCTCTGTCTGTGTCTCTCTCTCTCTCTGTCTGTGTCTCTCTCTCTCTCTCTGTCTGTGTCTGTCTCTCTCTCTGTCTGTGTCTGTCTCTCTCTCTGTCTGTGTCTCTCTCTCTCTCTGTCTGTGTCTCTCTCTCTCTGTCTGTGTCTCTCTCTCTCTGTCT
>JAOYSI010018514.1:9718-19908 GCA_025775065.1 Hiodon alosoides
GTCTGGTATGCCATTCAAAAACTTACAGCAATTACTGACATGTGCCATATTTAATTTCACTTAGACTACACATTTGAAATGTAGAATTCAACGTGCTCCCCTGCCTGGGAAACTAGCTGAAGTTTTATTCCAAATATATTAATTTTGTTTAAGATTTTTTTTATTTATTTAAGAAAATAATAATAATTACATTTTAAACATAGTATAGTAAACCACAGTTACAATCTTAGCATTAGAAACGATTTTTACATATCCAAAAGATAAAACACTATCCACTGTGAAATGATAGACCAGGTAACACATTGTCTAATTGATTCAGTTATTTCCATTGAGTGGATCACCAAACCAGCCTTTTTTATTAATAAAATAATAATAATAATAAAAATAATAATAATAAAATTATCACTTTACATCTAGGTTTTTTTTTTTATATATTTAAACGTTTTGTTACAACAGGCTGCTTAACACCAAGTTTTACCTGCTACTAATAGTTTGGAAAATATGTCGATTCATCATATAAAATTAAGTACGATTTAACTTCCGTGGTTTATTACTATCCATGCAAATAAAAATGCAATTACCCTCCCCCAATCGGTGGGTTTAGGATTGGCATAAACACGTTTTCATACATACTGTACATTACAAATCTAAACAAATCATTCTTACACGCAGATAAAAATGTATTTAACCAATAACCAATTACGACACTTAACTGCTACGTGTTCGGCATCCCCAGGGCAAAATAGTGACCCACATTCGATAAGAAACAACAAGCAAAGTAGCTAACTGTAACTCATAAAAGCATAATGAAAACGGCATCTTTAAAACACATCGCCCTCCTTCTTAATATTATTATTATCTCATATGAACACGAGGCCTTAAAGCGAAATAGTGGTGGTAGCTAAATCTTTCACGTTACTGACACAGAAATAAAGGGAATTCCGAAGACATAAAGGACAAGGGCAGTCGAGATACATAACAGCATTGTTCTAACAAAACCCAACATCCTAAGAGTCTAAATGTATTTCCTGTCGTTTGTAACCGCTGTCCTACCTCCAGTTCCGTCTGAATTTTCGTTTAAACTCCCCGAAGAATCATGGTGACTGCCCACACAGCCACCCATGGATGTTTTGACTGCGCTACCCCGCAGACCCTCTCCTGTTTTCTTCCCCCCTTCCTCAAATGTTCCTCTCAGAATAGAAATTGACAGTGCTAGAGCATCAGCTGAGAAGAGGCGGGGTGTGCACACATCATCACACGGTGACCGCTTTTCGAAGAGGGGAAAGAAACAGGACAGACTAAACACGGAGAGAAAGGAAAGTCAGGGCTAACGAAGAGACAGCTTCGTTGATATCATGGCTCGTTGAATAAAATGAATAAGCGTTTCGCTATTTTTCCCTTTAATAGTTTCCGTTTTCTATCCAAATGTAAGCATAGCTTGTTTATATTATCAGTGTGTATTTATAAATACTGCATTCAATTTTCAATCCGTTCAATTTAGTTTTATCACATTTATTGTTGGTTTAATTAAAATTACAACAGATACGTTGGATCATTGTGAAACTATTTTCTAGTGAAAAATACAAATTATTTTTATTGATGTTGCTATTTCCTATAGTGTAGGAGTTCCAGAAGAAGTTTGTCAGATTTTTCCCCCTGGCTAGCAGAGATGTTACGAAAGGTAACAATGGATGCAAGAGTTTAAACCTTATGCGACGTTAAATTGATCGATTCATAAATGGACTTTCGTTTCAAATGAGTCTGGTAACCAAAATGGGTTTCTAAAAAGAGTGTCAAGGCTTGACCAGTGACCTTTTAAACAGGCTCAAACTTAAGATGACACTTTATTAATTATAAATGATCAATGGTCAGTAATGAATAATAAAAGAAAGTAGGTATGGCATTGAATAGATATTTGAAATCGTAGTTTTTTTTTTTTATTTATGGATGCTAATTTGAAATTTAACCGTTTAAAAATAATAATAATAATCTATCAACATATAGCGTCTTGTCCTCAATTTTCTTTCTTCTCTTTATTTGCTACACATTGTAGTCCTGAAGTTTATGTGCAAAAATCCATAGGTGCTAAAAAATGTACATGCATTTCATCACTTACACAATGCCGCTTTCAAAACATGAAGGCCACACTATACAGCTTATCAGATGCATTTCCTGTTCCTTTTTGGCGGCTCTTTAATTATAGGTCCTTATGAAACTGCATTTAAAACCCTAGGAGACTTTTACTAGGAATACATTTTTATGACAAGTCACAAGTCAATATGTGCTGCTGTGAGCTTAGAAATGAAACAAAACTGCACACAAAGAGCTTAAATAAAGCCAAAAGCTAAGTGTTCATGTGTGGGGTTCATCTAGTATCTCTTGTTCCTAGCAACTCGAGGAAAATCCTGGAATGTTGGCAAACTTCAAGACCCAGGTCACCTCGATTCGTCACCATGGTAACTTAAGACTATATTCTATAGCTTTTTTTTTTTTATTCAATACTGTGTTCAAATTGGAACCAAGCGATTGTTTCGAAACTGAAATCCTTCTGTAGTCCTTTCCTAGACCATAGTTAATCAGCAAGTCTCTCAGACCTCTTTGCACTATTAACGCTAATAACAAGTTTTTATAATAATCTTTTACACAGTATTTTAATAAAAAGCAGACAAAAACCGGTAGTTTTTTTTCAGCGTTTAACAGCAGTCTAACAGGCATGAATGTTTTTTCTTTGAACCATATTAATCATAGGCAGTTTCACTACAGTGAATAGAATCACTATTCTCCTTAATATTGTGACCAATGGCATCAGTTACATTGCTCTTTACGCTTAACCAGTGGTTTTCAACCTTTTTTGACTGTGACCCCAAAAACACATCTTATTTAAACCCTGCAACCCCAAATCCTTTTGTAGTGGTTGACCTGGGGAAATTGCTAATGCTTATGTCATTTTTATGTTTTTAATCATTTAAATATGGGTTGTAACAAATTTATCGTGATTTTTAACCCGTACAAAATTCATCATTTACAAGAGATATTGGAACCAACGGCTTGTCATGGTGCTAATCTGCTAATAAAATGTGTTCTTGCTCCTCTTCTTATCTACCCATTGACAATTCACACCCAAGTATTCACTCTTGCCAACTACACGGCAAGAACACTGGAGTCAGATGCAGCCCTCTGCCAATTGAGCACGGGCACTGGGCTACGTTGGTACATTAATGCCACCAGCACACGGCGCATCAGCCCGAGCGATGATGTAGCAACCTTCCCGTTTACAGTGTTGGCAACCAATGGGCAAGACAGACACAGCACATAAAACAATACTCACTATAGAAATCAGTTTTATTATCTAAGGCTGAAGCCCATTCGGACAAACAGCAGTAGCCTTATTGGGAACCAACATCATACTGCCTACATCCGATCAGCGGGGCTTAGTGTCTGAAACCGGTGTTACATTCAAGTAATTTGGTTTTCATATTGCCTACTGACCCTGATAGCCCCGGCCCGGTACTGCCCTGTTTGCAGCTGTGATTCTCGTCCGATGACTGCTGACGGAATCGGCCCGGTGTCCAATTTGTTGAACAGATCTCAATCGGCCAGATTCTGGAGACCCTATTCTGGATATGTTATGAAGGCTACAGGTGTTTAAAATCAAATTTTGAGCAAAACTGAAATACTCTGATGCAGCCTAAATGTCCAAACAAAGCTTTGAAATGTTGGACAAGTTATTCACTTTCACCATTTCACCGTTATTCACTTTCATTTTTTCCCCTGAAACTCACAGAGCTTGCTGCGTCATCGTCAAGGTCACTTCAAGCACAATACAAGCAGTGGTGCCCATATATAAATAATTATTAGCATAATTATAAGAATGGCATGTGAGGCTGTATGCCTTTGTAACCAAAAGGTCCAAACCTTTGTTGGGTAGAGCTTGTAAACCCTTCTGACGGACTTATACAGTGTGCAAAACCAGCAAGCTTTAAGACATGCATGTATACAAAATAATCAATACTTTAGCTAACCATCTGGTATGATACACTGAGTCTACTTCCACATATAATCGTAAGCTAGTTAATTTGGGTTGGGTTGTGACCCGGAGGTTGGGAACCACTGCACTAAACTTTTCACAGCTAATGTTACTCAGAGTAGACAGCTGTTTTTATGGAATTTCTCACTGTGCGTTTAGGTAATTCCATAAATGGAATGGAAAAGCATGTTGACCTGTTGTGAGCTAGTAGGTAGGTAAGCCCGTGTTCTAGGTTGTGATCAAACTAAGTTCTTTACTCATAAGATTAGGGTTTTTTCCCCCTGTTTTACTAAGAAAAACAAGAAATATGTCAAATTCTTCTTCTGTGAGTATACAAAATTGATCAGTTCAGTTCTTAAAACCTTAGAATGAATCTGGTTAATTTGGACTAAGAATCTTGTGTTATCAGTTTATACAATTTACATAAACCGAGGTGGGCCAGTTCTTATAAATGTATTTAAATTTTTATAAATGCTTTATTGCTGATCGATCTGCTGTGAAGTTGTGCTGTGGCGCAGATATGCACGGGTAAGGCTGAACTTCATTGGAGAGAGCACAGTGGAGGTTGCTCATTCACTCATTTGAGTCCATCTGCCTTTAGTCCCAGTGGTAACTGGCCCATATAAAAACAGTCATGAGCATGAAGAGAGACAGTCAAAATACACTATATGGACAAAAGTATTGGGCCACAACTCTTAATCATTGAATTCAGGTGTTTCATTCAGTGCAATTGCCACAGGTGTATAAAGTCTAGCACCCAGCCATGCAGTCTGCCTTTACAAACATTTGTGAAAGAATGAGTCGTTCTAAAGAGCTCACTGAATTTGAGCGTGATACTGTAATAGGATGCCACTGTTGCAATAAATCAGTTCATGACATTTCATTCCTCCTAGACATCCCACAGTCAACTTTAAGTGGTATTATTGCAAGCGTTTAGCGACCATGTAAAGTTACAGAGCGGGGTTGCCGAGTGCTGAGGCGCATAGTGCGTAAAAGTCGCCAACGCTCTGCTTACTCAATAACTGCAGAGTTCTTACATCTCCAAGCACAATGCCAAATGTCCCATGGAGTGGTGTAAAGCACACTGCCACTGGACTCTGGGTCCTGCCTGAATGGATTGTGCCAACTGTAAAGTTTGGTGGAGGAGGGATAATGCTATGGGGTTGTTTTTCTGGGGTTGGCCTAGGCCCCTTAGTTCCACTGAAGGGAAATGTTTATGCCTCAGCTTACCAAGACATTTTGGAATATTCTATGCTTCCAAAAAGTTGGAAGCATAGAAGGTGAAGGCCCTTTTCTGTTCCAGCATGACTCTGCCCCAGTGCACAAAGCAAGGTCCATAAAGGCATGGCTGGATGAATCTTTGGGATGAACTAGAACGGATATTGCGAGCCAGGCCATCTCGTCCAACATCAGTGTCCGACCTCTAAAATGCTGTTCTGGAAGAATGGGCAAAATTCCAACAGACACACTCCAAAATCTTGTAGAAAGTCTTCCCAGAAGAGTGGAAGCTGGTATATCTGCAAAGGTGGGACCAACTCGATATTAATGCTTATGGATATAGAATGGGATGTCATAAAAGCTCCTGTAGGTGTTATGTGTAGGTGTCCCAATACTTTTGTCCATATAGTGTACATGGTATATACATATAAGAACAGCATTAGAGTTTACGATGGTGAGATGGTGGCCCAAAGGTGAGGGGCTGAGCCTCTCTGCCCCAAAGCAATGTGAAAATGCGCCCTTCTATTGGGTAATTGGGAGATTATCGCCTGCACCTGGCTCTGATTATCAGTTAGCATTGTTCAAAAAGAGAGCAGTCTGTCCCCTCAAGGCTGCAGGGGGAGAACCTTATTGAGGGTGATGCAGTTGGTGGAGCGTTGTGCTTGACTGAAGGGTCATCCAGATGTGCCGGAAAAACGAAGCGTTCGGACATTGAAAACAGTGTGCACGCTGACATCTGCTGGTCTGCAGAAATTACAGCAGGCGTTTCATATAAATGAATTGAAATTGCATCAAGGATGCTTTGCAGGTTGCCTCGTCGATTTGATAGTTGTCACTCATATCTATGCACAACATATTTTTGCACAATATTGTGCACTGTAAATAAATTGGCCGATGGAGAAGTGACGCACGTGCCAAAGCCTTGGTATTAATCTGTCATTTCAAGGGCACACCTATGGTAAAGAGTGACTCCCGCTGGGTATATATGCCTGATATGTGAACCAAGTCAGGCCTTGGTATTCAAGTTACTACACTGTGTTGTAGTAGTTTTTAGTCCTGGGCCTGGAGGACCTGAGTGTGTGCTGTTTTTCATTCCAGCCAAGCACTCAAGGACTTCTGTCAAGTAATTATTGCCCTAATTAAACTGATCTACGGTTTTCTCACATTATTGAGGTTGATGGCTATTTAAATGGGAGAAGGGGATTGGGTTCTATCAGGAACGATCTTGTTTGGGAGCCTACTATGTGTTTGCCTATTAATTATATGTAGCAGAAGTGAGCATAATTTCAACCAGCCATATAGATAAGATGGCCTAACTATATGGAGAAAATCCCTAGTGTTCCCTATGTGTCTTTACTGTATAAGATTTTTCATCACTTTTAAACTGTCCAGAAGATCTAGGCTTATGTGGTATGAGGTGGTGCAACTCTAACCACGGACAATCTTCATTTATATTAAGCCGGCTATAAGCCCGGGTATACAGACATTGCACAAAACTGCATGGTTTCTGGCGCAGTGGTTAGCGCCGCTGCCTCACAGCACCAGGGGTCCTGGGTTTGAGTCCCGGCTCGGGGTGTCTGTCTGTGTGGAGTTTGCAAGTTCTCCCGGTGTCTGTGTGGGTTTCTGCCGGGCGCTCCGGTTTCCTCCCACCATCCAAAGAATTGCGGGTTAGGTTCATTGGCCAGGCGGGTTAGGTTCATGTGTTGCCCAGCGATGGCCTGGCATCCTGTCCTGGGTGTATAATAGGGCCTTGCGCCCTATGCCTGCCAGGATCAGCTCTGGTGTCCAACCTGACCAGGATAAGTGGTTTTGAAAATGGATGGATGTATGGTTTCTTAGTGGACCCTTGGCTCATAGCCACACACATCATTAAAGAACTAGCAGACCGATGAATATATAGGCAGCATCCTAATCATTGTCAATTTTGTGACAACACCTCCATTGAAAAGTTGTTGTAATGATTCTAGAATTTGAATGACAGTGCTCTAATAGATCTGCACACATTTAATGTTTTAACAACTGAAGCAGTAATACATCTGAGCCATCTGTGTGTGCTGGCTTGATTCTGTCCTCAATCTGCCGCAACACTTTCGTGAGCCAAATCTGCAACAGGATTCATTTAACCGGCACCTGGGACTTGGAAATTTCATTCATTAGACAGTAAGGGGTAAGACTATTTTGCTACAGGAAATTCAACTTCCTTGCATGGCCACAGATAAGAGATCAGAGAAGAAGAGGCGGTGCCAACTTTTTCAGTTTTACCATAACAGCTACAAAAGTGCTGCAAGTTCCAAGAGAGAAGTGCCCATGTTTGAAATACTGATATTAGACAGGGAGACTGCAGCGAGAAGAAAATGGAGCAGGTATAGGACCTGTTTAATCCACATTAAGACAGCAATTATGCTCGTGGACGGATAGGGATAGAAAGAAAAGGTTATTATTGAATGGAAAGTCAGTGGTAATTCATTAAATAAGCAATACTTTTGGTTATCAGCCAAATCAGAAAAAAAACAGAAGTGGGTGTCTTAACAGCGGCAATACGCTCTGCTTGTGGTAAAGTATCTTGAAACATGGGGGCATGCTATCTTTAAATTCCTTTCTTTATTGCAGCCAACTGGCTGCTTCCCCAGAACTTGAGCAATGCTTGTTGTGGACAAGTTCACAATGGACAGTGACATTGAAGACAAGAGTACAATTATTTCCTCCGGGGTCTTCAGCCAGTAGCCCAACAATGTAATCGTTTCTCATATCATGAAGCAGTTGTGACGACCCAAGTTTTATTCAAGGCTAGGGGGGTGCAGGTTATATAAATTTTGGGTAAAAGCCAGGGGTTTGAATTGGGTAGATTACATAGACATTGGATAAGTTGACTATTTACTCCATTCTTCTAGGTCAGGAGATTTTACGAGTTTTGAGTGGTCACTGGGCTGGAAACACCTCGTCTGACATGACAACACTGAACAGAGACTGCCACTTAACTTTGCCACTCAACCATCATATGTGCTACTATTTATATGTTGAAAATTCCCTTTTTCAACCTTGTAGCAAGTATGAAAAAAGGGTTGTCAGTAGATACAAAGCTTTATTCAAGCATATGCATGACAGATAAAGTCCTAAATTAGATGAGTGCGAACTGGAACGCTAAAAATAAGACAGACATATTGAACATATATAGCCCGACCAACAAAATGCTTATGTTTCAGACACAGAATGTTCTAGCCTAATCTGATTACGGTTTCACCCCCACCAAGACTAAATAAGTGGAAAGATACAAAATCATGTTTTAACACAGAACATTGATTCTCCACTCATGGGTTTTCACCTCTGTTAGGCTGCAACCTTAGCAGCTAATCCTGATGTTGCATTAAAGGTCAGTTGATGGTTGTAAACATTACCGTTCTTATGTTGTTGCGCAACACCTTTCTTAAGATTCTGCAGAGAAGGCAAAATTATTATTATTACCCTGCAAAGACTTTCTGATAACCCTTTAAGAGCTAACTTAGAAAGCAATGTTTGTTATTTTTATGACATACTAAAAGAAAGTGGCACATCTGAAATACAAACACAAAGGAGCAGCACATCCGTTTGAATCAAGACTTTCTCTTTTATTTAATTTCCCTCTCTTGGCTATTAGGCTGCCTGAGGAAAACTGAAGTGGAGGGAGTTGTGGGCAACTCTGCATTGTGTGTTTTTTACTTCCTTCACGCTGAAAAAGTGTAATTGCAGGTTCTAAATTTCCCAGCACACTCCTCTGTTTGTGTATGCGAATGCAAATGTTAATGGGATGCAACTGTCAACTGAGTGATTTTTAAGGAGCGGCATGTGCGTAAGGAAAAAGCATATAATTGTGTGGTGATGCCTTTTGAGTTTTTTGAGGTTTTTTTTCCACTTTGGTGTGGATGTCCACCAGACTGTGTGACTGTCGATGGGCCTTACCCAGTAGTGAAGTGGTGGATAAAGAAGTGAGTATACTCTTATTTTAATAGTGATAGATGTCATTTGTATGTAATATATGCCATATCCGCTGACAAATAAGTACAATCTTCCTCCTGTCTTCTCTCCATCCAGCTTGAGTGGACTTGCAAAATTATTTCTTCCTGTTAATCGTTTCGGGACAGCCTTTTCAAACCAGGGCTTTTGGTTAATTCAATTGAATCTAGATCTTTGAAGGATCAAACACTTGAGTAAAAAGTCTGGATTTCCCCAGCAGGAAAATCCAGCTAAGTAAATTTAGCTCTTGAGAGGCACGTCTTTGCTGCAAGTGAGTAAACAAGATAACGCAATTAGCAAGCAGGTTCTTCTTTGCCCAGCACAAAAGAGCTTCTTATTATTTGGGCTCTTAAATTAAACCATCACATGACTGCCCAAAGGTTAAGTCAAATTCTATGAATAGCCCTTAATGCTTCAGATCAATGCTCTAGCTATTTATTGATTATACCAAGTCTTACGATGTATGGAGAAAGAACTGCCTCATCCTGAATTACGTCTTTCTGGTCACCGTCTTGTTCAACCTTCAAAAAAAATGGGTATGGTGCTCTGAAAAATATTATAATCCCATTCTCTATTTTAACCCCTTTCTGTGTTAATTGGGTCATCTGTACAGCAAGGGTTTGACAAATTCGACCTGCAGAGAAGCTCCCAGTGGTGTCTGTTAAATAGGCTGATGTCCTCCCTCTTGCCTACCATAAATTACCATAACCAATTAGTGGGGTGCTTCCACTTTGGCCGGGCCTGAATTACTTTAATACCAGCTTGCATGCCTTTATGTCAGTAAGTGGTGCTTAGTGTCTAAAGAAACAGTAAGTGAGTACAATGGGAGAGCAGAAAAAGCCATTTTAACAAAACGGCAAATTTCTGCTTGCACATACGCGTCCCGGGGACTTCATTACCAAACACAGAATGTATTGTGGCGTTGGAAATTAATGATGCATGATACAGTTTATAT
>JAOYSI010018514.1:20008-36249 GCA_025775065.1 Hiodon alosoides
GCGTCCCGGGGACTTCATTACCAAACACAGAATGTATTGTGGCGTTGGAAATTAATGATGCATGATACAGTTTATATCCTGCAATAGCTCTGTTATTTAACTGAATGTCAGCCCCTTCCAGCACTCACTCACTCACTCACTCACTCACTCACTCACTCACTAGCCCACCTAGCCACCCTAACCACCCCCGGCTAGCTATCACTACCTTTGTGGCGACCACCATTCCCCTCGACCCCCCACTACACTATACTTCCTGGGGACTAATGACACCTTCATCGTGAAAATTCTAAGCGCATGGGAAGCAGAAATTATTCCCATCTGAGACACAATTTAGCATCCTTTATGTGATACAAGCGTCACAATTACTCAGCCAGCGTTAAATGCTTGTTGCATATGTTAAACCTTTTTACGAAATTAAACTCATCGTAATTCACCCACCATTTTACCATGATTTTATTACCCCCGCCCCTTGTTTAAGTGTCTGTTTTTCTTTTCAATAAAAGTATCATGTCATGTAAAATATAGTTTGTTTATGTGAAAACTGTGGATAAATATCGCCTAGACATTCAATGGCTACATTGTCAAGCTGTTCGACTTTCTTCATTGTTATGAATACTAAATTGAATGGGTCGGTTTTGGAGAACTGTTTACTTTAGCTATGGTATGCTGCAGGTATTAACTGTTTAAGGAAACAAATGTACTTTTCACACCAGAGGAGCATATCTTAGAGAGAGCAGAGATCATTTCAAAGATAAATAGCCGGATTTAGCTACAGCTAATGCAGCACTTTTATATTTTAAGAAATTAATAAATGTATATGAGCTCTATTAACCAGGCATTAGCAACATCTATACAGCAATCAAGTTGCACAATAATTTACAGTATTTTGTTGTGAATGAATTAATTGATATTTAAGATAGCGAGCTAGAGCAAGTAACATCGTCAGTATTATCCATCATTGTGATAAAATTTTTAGGCTGCCGTTCGGTTTTGAGGAACCCCAAATAAAAAAAAATAATAATTCAATTTCAGTTTAAGAATACACTCAACAAAATCCACTGGGGTGAAAAAGTATGTTATATAATATTTTTATGTTTCATAAAAGAGAAACAAAAAAAACACAAATAAAGGAGACGTCGTAAGAATTCGTTAGGATTTCCCTTCAGTGGAACTAATGGGCCTAGTCCGAACCATTATTCTTCCTCCACCAAACTTTGCTGTTGACACTATGCATTCGGGCAGGGAACGTTCTCCTGGCGTCTGTCAAACCCAGATTTATCCGTCTGACAAATCAGCTACCCTACTTTGAGTTGTGATACCAGTGATGTAAATTATTATATTAATGCATCATTTTAAACTGTATAATTGTAGGTCTGATATTTTTACTTTCATTCATACAATACCTTCTAAAATTAATTTTTCAATTAATTTGCATAAATAAATGAGTCCCAATATTTTATATCACTTGCATAAAAAATACAAGTTATAATCAGCCTTAGAAATTCATCACATGAATATATATTTATTTAGATTTATGTTCCTTCCCGGGTTAGGGGAAAAGAACAATAACGGGTTTTAAACTTTGTTATAGTACCTTTATTGAATTTTCTTAATATACAGTGCCTATAAAAAAAGTATTCACCCCCTTGGATGTTTTTATATTTTATTTGTTTGAATATTGAATCATAGGGAACTTCATTTGACTTTTTTGACACTGATCAACAGAAAAAGACTTTCATATCAAAGTCAAAATACTTTTCTACAAATTAGTCTAAATGTAGAACAAATATTAAACACAACCTAGTTGGTTGCATAAGTATTCACCCCCTTCAAGTCAGTATTTAGCAGATGCACCTTTGGCAGCAAATACAGCCTTGAGACTATGTGGGTAGGTCTCTATCAAATTTGCAAATCTGGACATTGCAATTTTTCCCCATTCTTCTTTGCAAAACTGCTCAAGCTCTGTCAGGTTAAGTGAGCCATTTTCAAGTCCATCCAGTTGGGTTGAGGTCTGGACTCTGACTCCACTCCAGGACATTAACATTGTTGTTTCGAATCCATTCTTGTGAAGCTTTGGCGGTATGCTTGGGATTGTTGTCTTGCTGGAAAACATATCTTCTCCCAAGTCTCAGTACTCTTGCAGACTGCATCAGGTTTTCCTCCAGGATTTCCCTGTATTTTGCAGCATTCATTTTACCCTCTACCTTTACAAGCCTTCCAGGGTCTGATGCAGAGAAGCATCCCCACAGCATGGTGCTACCACCATCATGCTTCACGGTGGGGATGGTGTATTTTTGACTATGGTTTGCACCAAACATAACGTCTGGTTTGATGGCCAAAGACCTCCATTTTGGGCTCAATCTTCTTCCAGCTGACTTCAGAGTCTCCCACATGTCTTTTGGCAAACTCTAGCTGAGATATCCCTGTTTTGTTTTTTTCAATAGGTCCTTCAGAGGAGACTTAGGTCTCTTGTTGGCCTCCCTCACTAGTCCACTTCTTGCACGGTCACTCAGTTTTTGAGGACGGCAGATTCTGCTGTGCCATACGTTTTCCATTTCTTAATTATTGATTTCACAGTACTCCAAGGGATATTCAGGGACTTAGGTTTATGAATGACCATTTGGCAGATTTGCTTGGAGTGTTCTTTTGTCTTCATGGTGTTGTTTTTCCCAAGATACTAACTCACCAGTAAGTGGACCTTCTAGAGACAGGTGTATTTATAATCACTTTAATCAAATCACTAATCCGAGTCAGAGTAACCCCTGACTAAATATGACTGATTTATCCTCAGATGAACTACAAATATAACATACTGAATTAGACAGCACTTCATTTCTGGGTAGGACGTACAGTCAAAGTAATATTTTAACTTTTTTTTTTTTTGACTTAAAATGATTAATGTTTTTATACAGGTTTTTGATATGTGGTCAATAGGTCGCTCTGAGGTTTTTAGGGACTTGTTTTCATTCATTTGATTTGTTTTTACGAAAAAATATTACTTTAACTGCTCCTACCTACTGTGGAGAGCTGTGGAGCGGCATCTATGGAAGTATACTAAAGTTTCTCTGTCTTCGCTACATCTCATGATCCCATCTGTGATTTTGCCATTACATTCAGCTATGGATTTTTAAAAGGCACAATGCTCCATTACAATCAACCTGTCTACTAATATCCAATAGGGACTGTAAACAAACTGGAATTATAAGAAAGAAAGTGTGAAAGTCATGACCACTTTAAAAAGATTTTTTAACAGACATGCAAACAGACATGTGGAGACAAAAGAGACAGGGGAAAGTGACACACGCGGGCACAGTACACACACACAGTCAGAACGAACAAGCTTGCGGCAAGACCAGCCCGCCCTGGTCCTGGAGAGCTGGAGTGTAACCTAATACTGGTATGCATGTAAAAATAATTATTGTCATTATTATTGGTAATAGTATTTTTTGCTGGCTATGTAAAGTTATGTGTATTGCGTATGCCATTGCTTAAGAATTTGTTAAAATTTGTCTTACGTATGTATTGTACAACCTAAATCTTTTACACATGGATATTATGTATACAATGAACTGAACAACAAATCAAGAGTAGCCTAACTCCAGAAAACAACCATGTACGAAATACACATAAACAAAATATTATCGCAATTACACGCTAGCGAGAGAAAAACAACCAATAACCAATAAATAATATTTAGTACAATACTTATTTCATAGGAGCACCTGGTTTGGAATTGTTGACAATATTTTCATTAGGCTTTTTTCTGTTGAGTCACAAAAAGACATGCCTGGTTCTGGGTCCTGTTTAATAGTCTGGACCGTAATTAGTCGATAGCTACTGTCTTGTGAGCAGGTATGTTTGCTTTCAACAGCAGTGAAACCTGTTCTCTCCCCCTTCGCAGACTGAGAAAAATTAGATTTTGTTCCGACATGAATAAACTTTGATAAATAAGTCACATTTCAAATTTCATCATAAGTGCATTTGCGGCCCACAAATGGAATGAACACTTTTCCCTCCCAACAGACAGAACTATGAAATTGAAAAAAAAAACTAAGAAAGTAGCAAAATAAAAATATCAATTTCAGTTCTACCAGGAGTGGTGCAAAACATCCAAAAGCTCACAACACAGACGGAATCCGAAGCCACTGGCCTCCAAAATACTCCCCCACAGTAAACGCTCACTGGGATAGTCTCGACCCATCGTAATCAGATAAAACCACACAAATAGAAACCTACAGTGGTCCAAAAGCGAGAGTCAATGTCATCTAAAAAAGTGCAGGTGAATTCAAAGAAAAGGGTGGCAAAAAAATGTATTCCAAAAAAAGAAAAGACCGCATCGAAAAACGGTGGCAAACTTTAAAAAAGCATACCGGGTTTTTAAAATGGAGGTGAAATTATAGCTGATACTTTTGTAAATCTAAATTCACTGAATGATACAAACTAATCGAATGAACAATGAAATGCTTCATGTTAAAATTTAAATGTTGATTTATCCAGATTTGTTTTAATGGATTATTTTAAATGAAAAATCTTGAATACTTTGTTAAAAAAAGTTTGTGTCTGTCTCTTATGCTTATGGATTACCTTTTTCTGTAATATATGGATCCGTTTGGGTATAAATACAGCGACAGTGAATGAACGACTGAACTGAATTGCAAATCCCCCTTAGATAACATCATTTAAACAATTTGTGTAGTTGGCAAAAGGCGGCAGGAGGAGATAGCGCTCCCACAGTTGAAGTAGAGTCATGCAAACAAGGAGGCTCTTATTGTGAACGGCTCTTTTGTGGAGGAGAACTGGTGAACCCTGAGTTCACCAAAAAGCCATTTGTTCGTGAACGATCCATCACTAATTTGCTCAAACAATTTGAGTATCTATTAAAGTCTATTATTGTCATTACAAGTATTTTTTAGTTTGTCTATATATCTGTGCTCGCATTTACAATATGGGATTGCTGTCAATTGGTGCCAAACCTTTTTTCTACTTCTCCTGCTCCCGTGTCACATTTGCGACTGAAACTGATATTAGCAATTGAAAATATATTTGCTATCGCCTGCGGAAGTCTTCATTCAGGTTCGGTAAAAGCAGGGGCCAGTTTCCTTTATTTGCAACACAAATATTGATACCATAACACAGTTGCACAGAGAATAAGTGGTTACCATAACACAGTTGCACAGAGAATAAGTAAGGCTGGCTAGCATATCTGTCTAGCATTTTGGTTTCATCTCACCAGAAGACACTGCCACAAATGTCATTCACATCCAATTTGACATGGAGCGAGAAACACCCGAGAGTTTTTGACAGTTCCTTCTAACAATGTAGCAACAGAACTTCCCTTTTATACAGTCACGCAAACCACCTGAGCGAAGAATGCATGAGCCCCCCTCCCAAAGTCTCATTATTATGCTAGAAATGCTTGGAAGTTGACACAAAGTTCCACTAAGGATGCCGTTCTGATGATCTTGCAGGAAAACCCTCTGGCCTTGTCAACTGGAAACATAATTTAGGGATATGTAATGAATGCATTTCTACATTTCTACTGTACTTGTATTCACCAAATGCAATCATATGCTTGCAATGTCAAATTTTAATGTTTATTTGAATTCACCACCATTTTATGTCCCTCATCATTTTTATTTTCAGTATGCTTTTTAAAGTTTCCCACCCTTCAATGTAAACACTGACCTGCACTTTTGGGCCACTGTAGAAACAAATATCTTGGTAGAGATATATATAAATAGACTACTTAAAATATTATTTATATAGAATAAATAATAGACCTGGAATCATTTGGCTGGATACAATGGTTTTCTAAGAATAATCATAATTATTTGCAAGGAGTAGGAAAAATGTAATGTCTTGTACAATGTACATAAAACACTTGCTTTATTTTTAACCATCAGATTATTTCATGTATAATGCTTTTAGAACATATTTTTACGTAATATCTATATATTTTAACATTTTATTTATTTAGCACACGCTACTTGCTAAAGTGACGTAAAGTGCAGTACAATGCTACTATTTTCTATGATTAAGTGCTACGAAGGTGCTCTGGTACACTGTGAAATACCTACCTGCGCCTAGATACTGGAGCCAGATATACTTCACAATGTGCCTAGTTTAATACAGCCGCATAAATACAGCTTTTTACATGTACAGCTTTAATGTCAATTTTAATGTCTTTTATGTCATTATTTGTCCTCATAGGGAATACTAATATTTGTGCTATTTGATCAAGTTCGAATGTCTTCCGTTGTGACTAAATTAATCTAGATTTTGAATATTTACCTTCATTGCGGCTGAAGATATTGGAATGTTAATGCATTTTTTTCATAAAGCCCTCATTACAGCCAAGGAACTGCATGGGAAGGTCACAGAAGCCCAGGCTGCCAAAAAATGATATATTAAAAATGAAAATAAGGCACGATTGACAGAGGTAATGTTGTAATAGGTCAACTATACCTTCATTTGAAACTGGATAGTATTTGCCATTTAGACACTGTTCAAGGGAAACAGTCAATAACTTGCTTAAGGGAATTGAGAGTATTTAAACAGAAACAGGGACTGCCTCCCCATGGAGAATTTACAGTCCTGAGTTCCTTTCCTTCTTGGAGGTGCTGTAGAGAGTCATCTAGGTCCACATTGGAGTAGATGGAGCGGAAAATGTTGTGGAGAATGGCACAAGATGAAATCTCCGTAGGAACCCATAAATAATTCACATTTGGAGCTTTGAAAGACAGGGGCATCTCCAGCTAGTCTTCATCATTCCAAGCGGTTGCACTACGACATAATGGGCTCTGGTTATAATTCTATTCTTTGATTGTGAACAAAGATTGTTCCAGGCGGGAGTAACTACCCCAAAATTAAAGGTGGCCACTCAGCATTTAAGTACAAAATGTTTTAGTTTTTCCTGAAAGAGGGTTTTCTTTTACATTGTTAAAAGGATATTTAATTGAGTAGGTTGTATTGTTTTGGCTGTGTTTGGAATGCACTATGCCTAATAAAGGGAGAAAATCAACCCCCTCTGGCCGCTCGTGGACCGGACACGGCCCTGCATGCTACATGGTTCAAATATTCTTGTGCATGACTGGTGTTGGGAACTTTCATACAAACCTGATATCCATCAGTGGCAATAAAACCCAGGGGAACGGCCGGAAGGGCAAACCATTATATATATATATAGATTCTTGGCCTTTGGGAAGACTATGGCTCTTCAGCATAAATTTTTTAAATCTATTTTGCCGTATTGCAGACTCATTTCTAAACCAATACTTAACTCAGACTGCCGTTGAAAATTGACCCTCACTTTATATTAAAATGAATTACTTCAGCTACTGGAAAAGTGATACCACAATTTTTTAAAATTTTGTTAAAATTTTATTTTTTTATTTCCTGGAGTTAAACCGCCAATTGTAAGGTTTTGTACAGCTTATCTTATTGCATTTATAATAAGTTGATAACAAATATGGTTTCTTGCGTGACAAGCTTATTCAAATTAATATTACTGTTCTTGGATTCTGTCTGTCTTTACTTTTCCCCCTTCATTTAAATGTGCCATTTACAATCATTTCTGTATAGTGTTCATGTAGTCTGAATTATTTGTTTGAATAGATTAATCACACAAATTGCCTAAAATATAGTGGTAATGATTAATTATTATTACTATTACAAACCTGCTAATTAAGATAATGCATAGAGGCCTTTTTAATCACCTTAATTGTTTGTTGCTTTGATGATGTATAACTATAAGGAAATGTAAATATATAAATATAAACGTTCTGGTTTCACTTTTCTAGTAGCTGAGGTCGTTAATTTGAATCTGAAGTGAGGGTCAAATCTCATGTGGAAAACCTATGATGAAGAAGACGGGATGAGTTGAAATAGGGGTATTATCATGAGGACTAATTCTCTGGGAGACCAATTGACACTGAAACCAATTGTCATGGGGACGAATTGTGGTGGGATTAATTGCATGGGAACAAATTGTCGTGGGGGCGAATTGTCATGGTACCCATGATTACACTTAACTGCTGGTGCCTCTACTGCATGACAGGCAGTGCACTTGGGACTCTTTCCAGGTTTTCCCACTCTGTTATCAGCTCTTTAAAAGAGAATCATAACATCTCATTAAAAATCATTAATGTTGCAGCCGTTTTCACAGTAATGCTGAAAAATATCAATGTAGAAATTTTTATTGTTAGGTCAGTCAGAAATGCCACAGCCTCTAATTTAGGGATGGGACCAAATCAAAAATGTTATAAAATGCTGATTGCTTTAAAAAACGTATAATTTAATAGCAAACCCCCTGTTTCTTTTACACAGAAAAATCAAATGCTATTATATACAGTAAAGTAAAGTGTGATTAGCAGGTTTCAAAAAATTGATTTGGTCCCAGCCTTAATTCCAGAATTCTAGAGGTATAGTCATATTATGATTAGCGTGAATGAACATTGAAGAATCTGAGGGACAAGATTTGGTTGATTATAATTTTATCATTCATTATTTATCAGGATTAAAATTTAAAATACGGTTAACTCGTGTTTCTGGATTTGACAGTTTGGGTCCCTCTCATGTGTGACGGTCATCAGTTTGAGTTTCAGTATATTTCATTTACTTAACTAAATCATTGTGATATCGAGAAACGTAAAGAACATTCATTAATTTATGTCATGGTCCAACTAGATGCGGAGGTCATCTTTTTCAAACCTAGTATGACGAAAGAGAAAAAGCAGTTACATTTGGTATCTAATGAACAGTCATACACAAAGAGCCCACCTGCTTGAGTTGGTTGCAGAGACTGCTCTTAGGCTAACTCTCTAAGGCTCTTAGTCTCTGCAACCAACCAAGAGTCTTAGGCTCTTAGTCTCTGACTGGGTTCTTTAGTTCTTTAGCCAGCCTGGGTATGTCCGTTCAAAAAGGACAACAAACAACCAAAGAAGAAAACCCTTTTGCGGAAAACAGCAAAATAAAACAACTTTACAGCTTTCAAAACTTGAGCAAAATATCACAAACAAGAGCATATCAAACATGCAAACTTTTCAGTTTAAAACGCTCTTTAGACAGTGCCTGCTGTCCTCATATTGTCTCATTTTTTATTGCAAGCACCTGAATGTGGGACAAACATCTAAACCACACTCCGGTCCACAAACGACATCCTGGCTGTCAATCAGGGCTGGCCTGGGAGTGACGCAGCTCCCCGAGTGGGGATTCTCCTGGCTGAATGCCACACTCCTCCATCCTGAGAATGTGGATGTTGGTCCATCCTGCCAAGGTCTCAAAGGGAGGCTGATAACATGGGTCATAGGGCAGGGATTCTGTGAGGGATCAGGCCCCCATGTAGAGACTAGGGAAGAGGCCCTCCTGGACCTCATCCATGCCATTCCTGGAAGGCGGCGGTGGATCCGGGCTAAGCAGGGTAAGGAATGTGACCCACCCTGAAAGCCGAATAGGGGCCCCCAGGTCTGAGTTGGTTGCCGCCTGAGCATATCAAAGTTCCCAGGCAGACGAGGCCAGCATGGGACTACCGGCTGGACAGGCTGAAGGGGACCCAGTGGATTCCCATCAGGCATGGTGGCGAAGAAGGTGGACTACTTTCAGCCACCCTGGCTTCAGAGCGGGACGTCCACGGCTGCCAGGACCATTTCAGACCGCTGGGCCCCAGAGCAGGGCGTTAACTGTGGATCACCCTTCCAACGGACTAGCAGGACCCTTTCGGACTTCCTGGCCAAAGGACTGGGCTTCAGCAATGGACCATCCCTTCCAACAGGCCGGCAGGGTGGTAGCAGTGGTGGAACCACAGGGTGGTGTGACTGCAGGGGCAGGCCCTCTTGGCAGGGTGGCAGCCACTGGGAGTCCCGCTGGGCAGGCTGAGTTCATCTGGGGACCCTCTGGGGATGGTGGTAGAGGCCTCTGACCCTCTTGGTAGGGTGGCCCCCCATTGTGGCTCGTCTTTCACACAGCAGATTAGCTATACAGCTTAGATTCCGCGTCACGGTGAGTGGGCATTGTTGAAAAAACAAAAAACTAACTAAAATACTCAACACAACCAAATATTCTGTCTACCAGCCTCCGTTTTATATCTTTTGCCAAACTGGAAACAACATCAACTGTGCTAACAGGAAGCCGACATTTCTTTTAAACTTGCACCTGTACAAACTACTGTGTAAGGACTTCCATTTGTCTACGTACGAATTTAATTATGTACAGTGAATGCTCACGTCCTACATAATTAAATCTGCAAAATATGCCTATTCGCAAATGAACATAAATTAACATAAATTAACTTCCCCTACTTGTTCAAAGCCATCCTTTTCATTTAAAGAAGGCTATGCAAAATGACTAATCATTTTTCTGCATTTTTGACAAGTCTCAAGTCTCTCCCCCTTATATTTATTTTTGCAGTTGGTGAAACCTGTGTAATGTATGTGTTTAATTACATTTTTCTAAAGACACATCTGAAAGCAGAACTAATATCCAAATTCTGGATAGAGAAATCTGCACACACAAAGTCACATTTTGGTTAGGTGTGTCAGCTGAGCATCGGGATTAGAATCGGGATTGAATGATTGCTTAAAGTAAGACTATTTTTATTCAGAACCTTTTTTTTAATAAAAAAAATCTGCGACAAATTTTCAAGAACTGCAATTTCTTTTGAAAATTGGGCCTAATCTTCTATTATTATTTTTGTGAAGATCCTACCTAAATTTGAGAAAGGATTATTTTTCGCTTCATGGTCACAGTGCTTTTGGAAGTCAAGTACAGTGAATCTTGTGTAAAGTTGTTATTTCCCCCTGACATTTGCAGGGACTGTCAGAGTTAATGGAATATGGAAATACAGGTCTGAAATTCTGTCTGCATTAAGTTGCCTGAAGATCATTATAATTTTGTCTGTCCAATATATCCTACTACAAATCTGACATTTTACAGCAAGACTTTACCAAGAAAAAAAAATGTAAAAAGTTATTTTTGTTCATACTGACTTTTGGTGGCTGGCCTTTGTTTTTCCGTAACGCTGTATCAGCATGTCATCATCCAAAATCTGATGAGGCCACAAACATTCGCACCCCCTGAGGACTTACTTCATGTAATATGGTCCTGCCTTTTTTTATACACCCCCTTTACAGGTTAACAGCAGGTGGAGCCCCAGCAAATGTCAACGAACTCTACAAGATGGGAGTATGAGGATTTAAAAAAAACTTTCGAAAATAAACTGTAAATAAAATGCTGTGTTTTTATCACAAAACGATAAAATGCAAGCTTTTAAATGAATTTATTGATTAGTCGATTAAACCAAAAATCAAATAGTGCCTGGGTTCTCTTGTCCTTGGCAGCATTAAATTAATTAAGTTGTTTACAAGAAGGCCCCTGACAGGTTGGGAAATTAAGTTTGCATGGTTAAACTGCTGTGCTGGTTTTTTCTGCGACACTCACATAACTTTAAAAATGATTAAATGTTAGAGAACTCAGAAGGTACTAAAAATGGTACGTTTGTGTTTCCGCGGCAACGGCAACCCCTTGGCCTGAGGAGCTGGAACCTGGACTACTCTCTAATGCTCTAAGGCTCACTCCTTTCGTCTGATGTTTCTAATTCCTCTAAAGGCCACTCCACCGGACCATTGCCACCTTGTGCTTGGATATGCATGTTGTTCTCTTGGTTGTCCTCGGGGGGCGCTAGAAACATGCACCACGATGATTAAGTTGTCTCTAATTAGACTGGAGAAACCTATATGCAATCACATTGCTATCAGTTTTGTAGCAACACAGAAACCGATTTGCCTAGTCAAACCTATTGGATTTGTAATGTAATCTTGTTAATTTAATCTCATCTTTGTTTTAATTACTA
The DNA here is from genome assembly GCA_025775065.1 of Hiodon alosoides. NCBI lineage: Eukaryota > Metazoa > Chordata > Actinopteri > Hiodontiformes > Hiodontidae > Hiodon > Hiodon alosoides. The sequence continues at coordinate 31,854 of JAOYSI010018514.1, forward strand.
AATGTAAATGTGGTCGTTGATAATGTTGTTTCTCCCATTATTTTTCTGTTCTTTGCTATTTAATGGTTTTTGCTTTTATGTTACTTTACTTATTTGTTTTCATTTTTATTCTACGCACGTTTTTAAACAGGTAGGAGATCTTTCAGTTTGTTGAATTGGATAATAAAAACAATACGATTCTTCCCAGTTTGTTCGTGTCTATAGGAGAACGGTGCTGAAGATACTGTAACGGGAATGGAAAGCAACGCTTCCCCTGCCAATGGCGTTCAACCATCCCCGAGGGGGCTGCTGGGAAGCCTGGCCCCCGAACTGTTAATAATGCAAATAGCGTGTTAAAAGTTTCATCTTTTAATGACGATATTGTGTTGTAGTTTAGTATAGTTAGCTGTATCGTTTTGTGCCTTTGTAGGTAAGATTTAGTTCCCTCACCGTAATTAGATTTGCTTGTTCATGTGAGGGCTTTCTGTGTTTTACACTGTATTTTCAGTTCTTTTCACTGCCAGTTCTGCCTTTGTCAAGGCGGTCGTAAGCGCATGTGTAAATAAAGAGCATGTCTTTCTGTTGAATTGGTGTCTGACTCGTTGCTTGAACCCAGTAGAGTAGTAGCACTCTGAAAAACGCTACATTGGTGTCGCCGGTGTCAGAAACGGGAAACGGGATCATTCACCGAACCAGGAAGTGCGCCACCCCCTCCCCAGGCGGACCACCGGCGGCCAGCCCTGCGGATCGCGCTGGCTGGAAGACAGAGTCCCTGGATGGCCGTCTCCGGCAGGGGGCAGCACCAGACTGCGGGACCCCAGGGGAATAGCGGTGCCAGGACCTGCTCCGACGACCGCTGCGGAGGGCCCCACCTGACCTCGAGAGGGCGCACGGATCCGGCTGCCGCGGTACGAGGGGTCGGAGAACTAGGAGACCTACCAGGCTCAGGCTGGCGGTGATGGCCGGACAGTGGACCCCAGAGGAGAAGGCGGGACAGCTGGCCATGGCCCTTGAGGGTGGTGCTTGGCAGGCCCTCTTGGACGTGCCAGAGGACCAGCGGCTCAACTCTGAGGCTCTCGTTGCGGCCTTGCAGTAGAGATTCGGAGCCGGGGAGCTAGCGAGTGCCTGGCGGGAAAAACTCTCGCCGGGGGAGAAGCTAGGCCCGCTAGCTGCTGACGCCCACTACTTGGTCCGACGGAGTTATCCGGGGTTTCCGCCGGCGGTCCAGGAGAAACATGCCCTCCAGACCTTCCTCCGGGGGCTACTCCCAGAAGAGCTTCGCCGCTACGTGGGGCTCGCGGCTCCTTCCACCCTCGACCAAGCCCTGCAGCTAGCGGCTCACGCCGAAGGTGTGTTTGGCTCCGCTAGGCCGTCACCCAAGCCAGCCGTCGCTCCGGTTGGTACTGTTGAAGTGGGCCGGATCGGACAGGGACGTGGTTTGTACCTCCCCTGCAAAATAGGGGGACAGACGTCTCGGGTCCTCATCGACTCCAGCTCCACCATCACTCTGCTCCGCCCTGGAGTTATCGCCATTCCGGAGACGACGTGGGAGGCCACCATGCTTACCCTAAGGACCGTGACGGGGGAAAGGTCACGGATGCAGGGGTGTAAGCGGATGTGGGTGGAGGTCGGTGGCCGGCGGCTACTACACACATTTTGGCTGGCCCCGATTCGTGAGGCCCCGATTCAGTCCTGCACAAGGGGTGGCGCGTCCCGGCGAGTGGTGAGTTGAGGTGGCAGCTGGTGGTCCCCCAGACGCTGCGAGCCAGCGTGCTGCAGGCGGTGCATGGCCGGCCAGGCACGGATCCCTTTGGGGTAGCCAAGACCCTGTGGTGGCTCCGTGAGCGCTTTTACTGGGGCCAATGCCGCCGGGACGCAGTGCATCTCTGCCAGACCTCACCAACGTGGGGGCCCAGCAAAAGCGGCAGCCCGATCAGCACCGCCGAGTGGTGGTGCTGCATCAGGACCGCCTGACCCCCTGCCAAGCTCGCAGACCCCTTCTTCTGCCGACGAGGAGAGACCCGGAGGCGGAGCCCGGGGAACCAGAGGGGCACATCGGCGACAGCCCCCGCCTCGGTTGGCGGACTATGCGTGCAGCCTGGCGGAACTGTTCAAGGCCGCCGGGACGGTCGGCCCTGAGAGGGGGGCTGTGTAACGGGGATGGAAAGCAGCGCTTCCCCCGCCAATGGCGTTCAACCATCCCCAAGGGGGCTGCTGGGAAGCCTGGCCCCCAAACTGTTAATAATGCAAATAGCGTGTTAAAAGTTCCGTCTTTTAATGACGTTATTGTGTTGTAGTTTAGTTTAGTTAGCTGTATCGTTTTGTGCCTTTGTAGGTAAGATTTAGTTCCCTCACCGTAATTAGATTTGTTTGTTGGTGTGAGGGCTTTCTGTGTTTTACACTGTATTGTCAGTTCTTTTCACTGCCAGTTCCGCCTTTGTCAAGGCGGTCGTAAGCGCATGTGTAAATAAGGAGCACGTCTTTCTGTTGAGTTCGGTGTCTGACTCCTTGCTTGAACCCAGCAGAGTAGTAGCACTCCGAAAAACGCTACAATACTTTGTTAATAGTAGTAGATCGATTTAAAAGCATACACTGGGGTCCAGTCGAGAGTAGTCTTATTTCTATTATTATTTGCCCCGTTTTTTTGGTGTTTGGAAATGCACTCTCCTGCAAGACTATTTTGGAATTTAGCGTCTGTATTACAATAATCTGACCATATTTTATTTTATTCCATAGTGTAAATAAATAAGCAGATTGCATGCGTTACATTTCGCAGCAAGTTTGTTTCTACTGGCAAGTGAAGTCTCATGGGGTTATTTGTCAGGATTTATCAAGAAGATACCCCCTTCTCAGGGAGAGTGTAACTGTAGTGGCTTTTCCTTGGTGTGTAGAGTATGCTGCACGTGGCTATCTGAACGGGGGGTCAGAATGTCTGTCCATGGTGAGGCAGAGAGTTTCATTTTCTAAAAATGCAAAAATTCAGATCAAATAGGGATTTGACATCACCATCGCTTTTGGGATCGGAAGGGATAATGAACATTACGTTTGATGTGTGGGTAAATTTTGCATTTATTTTTTCTCAGGCAGTCGATAACAAACCAAAATTCTCTACTTAAGTTTATATGCATCTGAAAATTAATACGAATACAAATAATTAAGAATTGGCTACTTAAGTTTTTATCTGAAATAGATTTTCCCATCTCTTCTTGAAAATGAAGTGACCTAGTTACTTAAATACATCATATTCGAGTCTGGGAAAATGTATTTTATAAAAATACATGATTTCAATACAAAATTATCATTTATACTACACTGTTTCCCATTTGACCATGGTCATGTGTTTATTCTGGTAAATATCAAAAAGAAATAAAAGATGCGTTAATATCTTACTGTGGTTCTGTCAGTCATGTTTCAAGGTGTAATGCACCTCAGGGTACAGGAACAGGAGAACCCAGTTGCAGTGCTGAGAGTGAAGGTCAGACAGGCGTAGGTCGAGTACCGGCAGGACAAAGCAATCAAAGATAGCCAAAGACGTGGTCGGGGACAAAAGCAATGGTCTGGCGATCAGGCAAACAGAGTTAATAGGAAAATACGAAATCGTGGTCTGGCAAGGCAAGGCAGGGCAAGGCAGGGCAAGGCAGGGCAAGGCAAGGCAAGGCAGGGCAAGGCAAGGCAAGGCTAGGCAAGGCAAGGCAAGGAATCCAGGGAAAAAGGCAAGCCAGGAATGAATACTAAAAGACGCTGTAGTGAAACTGAAAAGACTTCACAATGAGTGAGGGTTAGTGATGGGCTTATATGTGGAACAGAAAACCGAGTTGGAAGGTGCAGGGCCAATGTGAGCAGAAGGTGATTGAAACAGTGTGAATGGGCTTCAGGAATGTTAACTGAATGATTAGAGGGATAACTAATAACATCTACTGCAGAACTGGGGCTGTGTTGTGAACTGTGACACAGGAGAGTATTGTGTAATGCTGATTGCAAGAGGGCATTATCAATGGTCAGAAAAATATACCAAGAAGATAAACACATTTTAAATGCAAAATCAGTATGACAGATCTTGTTTTGGCATCAAACCAACTTAATATACCAGAATTGTTGTATTCCGAAAGAAAAAGAAAAGACAATGATGAACAGAGAGACACAGGGTCTGATTTAAAAAGGTGTTTGTGCCTTGTTTCAGGTGTAACTGAGATGCATCATGGCTGAGTAACATGCAGGGCGGGTACTGAACATGTGTGTAACACGCCGCCGTGCTTGGTTCAGGAATAACCGAGAAACACACTTCCGGGTTCTCCGGCTTCTTGCCGGCTTTATTTTAAATCACGAAAAAATAACCAGACTAGATATTATGAGTGCGGTTCATTGCGTATTCCGCTGCATTTACTGAACAGATGCTAATCGCGATGGCCAGTTTTGC
>JAOYSI010018525.1:0-36249 GCA_025775065.1 Hiodon alosoides
CAACAGCGACACCTGCAGGCAGAGGGGAAAGGGCAGGCTGTGTGAAGTGGTGATGGGGGCCAGAGGAGGACGGGCTCCCGCTGTTCTCCTTCGGCCAGGATCTCTTATACCAATTTAATGTACTTCATTTTTTTTTCATGCTAATCTTTTATTAGCCAAAACAGGTAAAATGATGCTCCAAGGGAGGACGTCCTCCCTAACCAATCAACGACCAGAATACAATATTGACATTGCGCTCAAATCTTCAGTTCTTTACCACTGTATTGTACGCGAGTGTGATGAATTGGTGGTAAAGCGATAGATAGCAAAAGATACAGTAACATATTAGAAAAGAGAAATTATAAGTGCAAATTGTGAACCACTTTTTAGCTTGTTGTGTAAAATAACATGACGCAGTGGGTTGGTTCTCCTCCGGAAAATGCCTTGTTGATGGCAGAGGACTGGTTCGAGCTGATAGGAAGGCAACAGTAACTCAAATAACCACTCGCTACAACCGAGGTATGCAGAAGAGTATCTCTGAACACACAACACGTCGAACCTTGAAGGAGATGGGCTACAGCAGCAGAAGACCACACCGGGTGCCACTCCTGTCAGCTAACAACAGGAAACTGAGACAATTCACATGGGCTCACCAAAATTGGACAATAGAAGATCGGAAAAACGTTGCCTGGTCTGATGAGTCTCGATTTCTACTGCGACATTCAGATGGTAGGGTCAGAATTTGGCGTAAACAACATGAAACCATGGATCCATCCTGCCTTGTATCAGTGGTTCAGGCTGGTGGTGGTGGTGTATTAGTGTGGCACACCATTTTCTTGGCACACTTTGGGCCCCTTAGTACCAATTGAGCATTGTTTAAACGCCACAGCCTACCTGAGTATTGTTGCTGACCATGTCCATCCCTTTATGACCACAGTGTACCCATCTTCTAATGGCTATCCAGGATAACACACCATGTCACAAAGCTCAAATCATCTCAAACTGGTCTTTTGAACATGACAATGACTTCACAGTAATAAAATGGCCTCCACAGTCACCAGATCTCAATCCAATGGAGCACCTTTGGGATGTGGTGGAACGGGATATACGCATTATGGATGTGCAGCGGACAAATCTGCAGCAACTGTGTGATGCTATCATGCCAGTATGGACCAAAATCTCTGAGGAATGTTTCCAGCGCCTAGTTGAATCTATGCCATGAAGAATTAAGGTACAGGTAAGGTAGTTCTGAAGGCAAAAGGGGGTCCAACCCGGTACTAGCAAGGTGTACCTTATAAAGTGGCTGGTGAGAGTGTGTGTGTGTGTGTGTGACCTATCTGCAGTGAACGTCTACAAAAAGCATGAATGGAAATCTTTTAGATTGACATGCTTTGTAGAACATGATACATTGTATCATGTTTTGTTAGTGAAAAGGTCATTATACCTGCGCTGAGGGAGCAGATTTGTATGCCTTCATCTAAATTTCTCAAAATAACAGCTTAATAACTTTGGGTTCAATCAGCATCGATTCTCTGGACTATAAGCTAAATATATCCCATTCAGCCTTTAATGTGTTCCCATCCATTTGGGACAATTATTTGGCAGAATCGAAGTAGCACAGCACATTATTCCTCTACCTCGATAACTGCAGTCTGCTGTACATTTTCTTGAATGTTACACATGTATCAGTGTATCGAGCTACACAAATTATTTCAGTATTTTTTCTATATGCTACTTAATTATTGTAAATGAACAATTTCCAGATCAACGATTCTAGGGCTGAATGTGATAACAAGGCACCGAAAATGACCCTTTACGGATCTTCTTTGTAGAAGCAAGGCCTGCAAATGTGGTACCCGAGCAAATTAACGTGAAAAGTGGATTCATGGGGCTCCCTAGTGGCTCAGACTCTAAAGTCTTTAACCTAAGGCAGACTGAGCCCTATGATTTAGAATTGTAGGCTCTGGTCTGTAAAAGTGTCATTTGGCGCCTGGGGTTCAGTAGGCTGAGGTCCCTGTGGCCTGCTCTCGGCTACCGCCATACAGAGAGCCCTGTTGACTACCAGGCACCTGTAGGTTGGCAGTGGTGTCAGAGCGGCGGGGCTGTCCTCTCGTCATGGCTTCGCTTCAATCCAAGGTAAAAGCCAAGATAAAATTTTAAAAAAATTGTTAGTTTCTAAACTGCTTCAGAATCTAGCTGTATAAATCTGTGTAAAACTGCAAAAATGCACTTTGGACATAAGGTTCTACCAAGGCACAGTACAATAATACCATTTAAAGCTCTGACTTTTTAAACAATAAGTATCAAGAAACCCGCATCGCTGAACATTTTTCAGCTACTCAGACACCTCCCGTGTTGATACAGTGTCCCCAACTCTGACATGTAAAAATAAATAGAGGCACCCAAAACAACAATTGCCAGCATAAATGTGGCCCAATATGCATTTCCTTTTTATTTTATTGTTTCCTCCTTTGACAGTGTTTGGTGGCACACTGCCATGATGATTGAAAGTGACCATACATGTAAACAACCAAGGGCAGCTGATGGACAAGGACAAAAACAAGTCACTGTGAGCTGCCCGATAACACATGAAGCCCATGTATGATGGAGACTGAGCGGAGCCGTTTGTGTCTCCACAGTCCTGTTAAAAAATGTAAGTACAGACAAGCTAAGCAGAAAGCAAAGGCGTTGTGTTTCTGTTCATGGTGGGAAAAGATGCATACCTTACCAACATGGCATCTGCGGCGCAGTGGTGTGAAAGAAAACCAGGACGCCATTTTTGATTCAACAGTTGGTCTTTCCCTCAGCAGAGGCGTCGCCATCCACAGTCCACCTGTATCACGCCGACACCTATTCTTATTGTGCTTCAAATAACGGGGGAGCGCAAAATTTTTGTTACTCATTCAAAGCTGATGTTTTCCTCTACTGCTGTTCTTACAATACGGAAATACTCTGCTCCTTACATCAGCCCACCACAATGGTTGTAACTGGGTTTTTGACGCCCCTGTTGACATTGTAGGTTCCCAGAAATGAACATTTAAATCAGCTTTTCTGGTACCTTCCCTCTAATACTTAGCTTCTTTTCCCCAACTCCTGTTCCAGGACAATAAAAATGAAAAATGTAGAAAGTTCAGAAAGACAACGCTTGCTTTTCTTGTGCATGCACTTCAGCAACCTTCGGGAAGCCTTTTCAAGTTCCTACCGTCCTCAAATATTCTTCTACATTAAGTACTTACTAAATACGCATTCTTTTTCGTGCTACGTCACAGTTACAACAAATGCTGGATCTCGAGAGGGACCCACTTGTCCAGTATATATGAATTATTTGATATTGTTCCATTTTTATGACAAAAAGATAATCTGAGAAATAAAAGTGGTTTACACCTTTCTCTAAACGGGCTAACGGTGACAAACGCCCTTTGTAGTTGGCACCACAATATGTCCTTCAGCAGAATTTTTACAAACTAGTGGAGCAAAAGTACGTTTCTTTATCACTGGTAAAAAAAATGGTGTAGGCACGTTGTATAGTGAGATTTAAGAACATAATTTGGTGTAGTGTGTTGACATCCACTGTTATTTAATCTCTTAGACCCAAGTCCATCTTGTCTTAAACTGTCGACATTGATCTCAACATCCAGGATTAAGAAGGAAACTGTATTGACCTCCATGACACCTGGTAGGAGGTCGAGTTGTGTAACTTAGGGCGTAGAGCAGCCATCCGCCCTTCCTTGCTTTCATTCCATAAGTACTTTGGTACTTATTTTTAGTCTTTTGGACGATGGGTCAAAGATCGCCACTCTGAGGTTCAGGATTCCGGGCCTCCCGGGTCTGGCTGCGGCCAAGTTTAGGAAACCTGGAGGACACTCTGGAGCGGGGTTGTTGACTCCCACCGTCACTGGCCTGTGGGGTATCCCTGCAAAGAGACAAAAACGGATGTAATAACTGGAAGCCATGCTGTGTGTGTCATTAAGATCAATATTTAAAACGTACACAACAATTTAGTTACCAGTATGTCCTCGCTGAATGAGTCTTGACCAAACTGAGACTAAAACTAAAACCAAACCATGAGTATTTTGTTGATTGTATAGTCAGAATTGTGCAGTTTTAACTGGTTCTGAACAGCTTATTCGATACCTGTTCCTGTACGGCTGGTATATATTAGGTCAATTGTGTAACTGTTACCAGAGTCCTAGTTTTGCACTGTTTATTGCTTAATGAGCACTTGTCTATGTACATTCCAGCAGCACTAAAACAGTAGGATATTTTAGCTTTGTCTTTAAAATTGCAAATTTTACACAAAATATGGCATCGCTCTGGATAAGAGGGTCTGCTAAATGACTAAAATTGTAATGTAAAACACAAGACAGACCTAATTTAATATGTTTACAAAAGGCCTATGATGCAATAGATATCCATAAAAATATCCAAAAAGTGCCTGAAGAAGTGATTCATCACCAGTTTTTCCCTACATGACACAACAAAAGAAATGACTGTCTTTACACATCACATGGTTAAGGTTGTCTCTCATCGCCGACAAACTCTCAGTATGTCTTGAACTGCTTATCACTGATGGACTGCGTTTTGATTGAGGTACTGCCTAACTGGCCTCCATTACAGAAAGTCACCAGAATACCTCCTGGAAGTGTAGGGACCAGCAAAGCAACTCATTAGTGTCTCAGTGCAGCGCACAGACCCATCCCCGAGCTCTGGGGAAAGCACCCATCTTCCCCTCCAGGGAGCAATATCCTTGGAGGAACAGCTGCGCCCCGACTGTCAGAAATTCAGAGGCCAGGCATGCTTGTCACTACGAACCACCATTAGTCTTCTGGCAGCAGGAATACAAAGGGACCCCCTTAATAATTCATGCCTCCATCCTCGCCGTGAGCAAGGGAGACTAGGAGGGTGATCCGAATCCCTTCTGAAATGGAATACTACTGCAGCAGTTTCAAACTGTCTAGTATAAAACAAATGTGAGCATACAAAGCAGAGTTTTATATAAAATACTGCAGTGTGAATAGCTTAGACTTGTCACAAACAGACTTTGCTAGCAAGAGCTCTCTTTCTTTCTCTGTACACAACAGCAAGTTTCTCACGGCTAACGGCATAGCGTCTTCCTATGGAGGTGTTTGAGGATATAGCTTGTTAGCATGTACCACATGAGCGCTGGAAAAGCCATTTAGCAGATTTGTCAGCTCTGTTGAAATTTCAAACAATGACCGCAAAAAATAGACTGAGCGGTTTGCATATATATTGCCTGTGGGCCAGATTCACCCTTTTATTCAATCCTAGGATGCATTTGGGATGTACATCTTTCTCCTTCTAGCTGCAAGCTCTTCACACAACGGTGCGACTTCTTAGAGTGGCCTTTCAGGCGGGCTTCGCCCCACACCACGACCCCGCGTTCGACTTACGGTGAGGCCTACAAAACAAAAGCCCCTCTTCACAGGCAGAACACAGAGAGCCTTGGATCTGCGCTCAGAGCCCGCTCACATGCATAACACACCAGTTTTGGGTAGCCCGCCTGTCCCTTTCTGAGGCGTGAACGCCTCGCAAGCCTCCAGATGGATCGGATTAGCCCCATTTCATCCTAGTCAGGAATTTCTTTCCTTTCTTTTTTGCACGTCCCCTCTTATCCCTCTTGCTGCGGGCTCATCAGATGAGGACAAAGGTAATAGCACTTTCCTGTAGGCGCTTCAGGTGGATTTCTACAAGTGCCTCGGAGCGGGCAGATTTAACAAGGCCAGTAGTGAGGGAGCAAGGGAAATTACACTTTGAGGGTGGGGGAGGTGATTGAAGAACTTAAGTGTTCCGGGCAGTATCCTTTTAGGTATAGTTTGCCGAGCACAGGCAGCCTTCTATTCTCCCGCATGACTGAATACGATTTCAAGCAATTCTAAGAGTGAGGTGCGGCCTCTGATTTCCACTATCTGCTGGAAGGGAAACTAAATATCTGCACAGCCTGCGTTCCCTCGCCTGAGGGCAAGTGTGATGGGTCCTCCAGCCTGGCGCCTTTGTATTGAGCTGCAAGAGATATCTTCTGAGCTGTTTTTAATCAAGGCCCCAACTGTGTAGAATGAACCAGCTGCAGGTAATAGACTTGTGCCATCCCTCCCTCTTATCAATGACACATTCAATCTCTCCATGCATGGAGGATCAACCCCAAGGTCAAACTCATAATTGACGATGAATCCCTTTGAGACATAAATATAACTGAAAATGTTTTATTTAACATGCATATTTTTTTTTTTTTTATGCCACATATCAAATGAATACGGAATGACTATATTAACCTATGTTTACATGCGACAAACGCGCAAAGTCAACAAGTCGGACCACAGTTCATACTAATGAGGAGATTTGCAGAGATGGTGTGTCCATCAGAATACTGGAAATGGCTTTCCTGCAAACTCCCATCGTTGTGCAACATGCGTTTTCCGGTCTGTCACTACCCTCCATAGAAACTGTCCCAGAACATACGGGAACCAATCAAGCAAGAAATTCCTCTGCATGCCTTTGACAGAAACAGATACTATGAATACAATTTTAGTAGCCAAGTTGGCAACAAAATTACACAAGATTATGGTCCCAACAGCATCCTCCAAAATCCGTCCATAATCCCATACTGACCTGACAGGCTCATTTACAGAAATTCATGTTTACTACCTTGGGTAAACAAATTAATCTACTACTGAATCCAGGGTTGTCATTAGGAGTTGTATTCATTACAAATTGTCTTGCTTGTGCTTAGGCTAATCTAAAATCTGACAAGAATGTGTAGTGTTTAAAAACTGAGATTCCTGTGTAAAACAATGCAGGGATTCTTTTGAATTTTTGATTGGCGTCAAAATCTGGATTTATGTTCAGCAGCTTGTTTTGCAATTTGCTCAGTCAAAAGTTTTTTTTACTCGGATAGTGTTTGTAATATATTAATAACTTTCCTATCTAATCTTGACTGTGGGATTATCAAATCTGTGAGTATGCGCATTACCCCCAGTATTGGCAAAAAAATGTAAACATATATCCATGTAATCCGTTGTTATTTCAAGCCAGGGTATTCCCTTAGCCAGTCGTCAGTTTTCCGATTGTTGCTAATTTGATCAAAGAGCTCCCAAAACCCACACCCAAAGAAGAAGAGTTCAACAGCCCTTGCTCAGTGGATTATGTGTTTTAGATCTCCTGTTATGCACAGACCTATCCCCTGGATAATGCTGCCCCTTCTAAAGTAAAAAATATATATATAAATAAAAAAGAGAAATAAACCCAGTAGTGGTACACTGACCTTCACAACCTCAAACCTACCTGCGTTAAATAAAACAAAAGAGGCACTGAATTCAATCAAAGGCTTTTTTGTTTTACTCACACAGGTGAACAACCTTTTAAACTTAAAATATGCCCTATTGTCCCAGTTCTCTTCATTTAATGAGGCCTCTCTGATACAGTTTCGGGACTAACTACCGTTAGAGTACCTTTTCACTACACTGCAGAAGTAATGATTTACTTAACAGATACATATTGAACATTTACAAATGGTAAAATATTATCCCTCTACATTATCTAAAAATATTTCTTCAACAGAGCTATGTGAACTTCAAAAATGATGTCTAACTTAAATTACAAACTTGGGTTACTTTAATTATTTGCAATTAAGCCAATTACTGAAAGGAAGAAGAAAAAAAAACATCCTTGACCAAAATGATCTAAAATTAGTTTTAGGCTAACATCTAACCTGCTATTCCGCTATATATTAAAAACATTAAAAACTGAAGATAAACAGCACTTATTCGTCCCACACTATCACAAAAACAAAAATAAAACATTTTAGAGCTTCTTTCTTTCTGACTTTTGGTTGAAAACACTTTCAGGTTGTAAAGCCTGTATCTGCCAGTACCATTGCCTGAAAAATCAGTACTCACATTCTGGGTGTTAATATAAAACAGTAAAACTACTATTAAATTTGACAGCTGGTCAAACCTTCAAAATGCGGCCATGCTTAGGATTATGTAAAGGAAAGCGTTTGGTGTCTTTCTTTCATTTCTTCTGTACTCAAATGCTTTCCTAGTTTTTTTAATGCCTTTTTACAACATTTACAAGGATCATGTGCCTATATTCCAGACCTCAACCGATATTTAATCATCTTATTTTACCACAAACCTCCAAAGACATGCTATGTGCAGAAAAGCAATAAATACTGAGTAAATTGTATGTGAGTGAATTTCTTTCCATCTTACATTCTGAGCTAACTCAATCTAAACGTCCTCCATGCCGCCAACCTTGTAAAATTCAAACTCCATGTTGCCATGAAAAGAGGGGAAGCAGGGGGCAGATGAATAGGCTCAGGGGCGACAGGGGCACATGCCTTTTTAGCAGCTGGGACACCTCCCTTGGGGCCATTTGGAAACGCGGTAGCAAACAGGGACCCTGGGGAAGCTGGTACGGTTTACCTGGCCTACTGTGGATTCAACTCAATTTCAAAGCCTCGCAGAAGACATGCGTTAAAACAAAGAAACTGAACTGCGATTCCTCCAACAAGCGGAGCTCTCTGTGGTTTCAGCCGTAAGGGTTTTCTTGGGCGTTGGCCCCAATAAACCCACAGTTTCGCGATCCAGGACTCAAAAACCCCAAAATGATTAGTCGTGATGCTTTTATTTTGCTAGCAGTCTACTTTCCAAAACACGATAGATAGGCTAAAGTGGTGATAGATAGGCTTAAGTGGTGAAAGCTAAACTCCCTACATTTGGTCAATTTAGGATTTCCAGAAAGACAATATGCATAACAGCCCCCCAGTAAGCAATGCTCCACATAAATAGGTTTGTAATAGATGCAGCCCAAAGTGCAGGCACAAATAAAAACTCCACATGCCAATTTCAAGACTTTCAGGACTTCTGAAAGATATGACAACAAAGGCTTTGCAGTAATCTTCTTTCTTTCTTAAATCAAATGAGAAGGATGTCAGATGAAAAGAAAACTCCAATATTGGCAAACTTTTTTTACTCAGGTAAATCGAAAAAACAATCTTTTATCAAATTTCTGTTGTCCGGTAATTCATATAAAGCTTCTGGAACTTTGTATGAGCTATCATCTCTGTTTCCAGGGGGTATAAAACGAGGTAACACGATAGCAAGGAAATCCTTCAGTAACATACACCAGGGAAAAGTACAAACAAAGAGTCATTGGCCTTCAGAAATTGAATATCCAATTGTGCCAATGCATCAGGGCTCGTTGCCACGGATCCTTGCACAATACACAGAGAGGTTGAGAAAGAATTACTAGTCTCAACCAACCCCAGCCGCCTTCGAGCCACCCATCACTTTTTCCACTCAGCATGTTACACAGCGCTAAACGGAAGAGAGGCAAGTCCCTCCCAACGGTATTGCCAGAACACAGGGGCATGGGAAGCCGGTAGGAGACTCTTGTTAGCTACAAGCTGAGAGAATCCCTGCCAATTAAACCCACCCCAGCCCGGGCGGCTCTCTGCCCACTGGGCGGCCCCGCAGGGCTCTCGTGGGCACGATCGGTGAATGACATGAGCTGGATTCTCCATGGTGGAATGGTCAAACATCCCTCAGAAAACGTGCCACAACCTGATAAAACACTACACGGAGGGTCTTCTGAGTCTGATCAAGGCCAAAGGCAGCCGTTCAAAGGAGTCAGTTCAAAAAAAATATCACACCACTCTATGTTGCTCTCTTCAGAGGCGTCTCAAGGTTTGCTCCAAAGAAGCTTGTTTTCAACTGAACCATGTATTTCGCAACATTAAACAAGGGTGTGAATAAATATGGAGGGCACTGCATTGCAGAGGAAAAGTAGAAAAAAAAAACAATTACTAGACAAAACTCGAGAGAATAACTATTCTTCGGTAACAAGGGATGCCATGACAGTGAGACCAAAGGAGCCATATCAAAGGTGTACAATCAGTAAACTCTTTTTTTTTTTGATGACACAGATACTGCACACATCATGCTACAATTACGCTCCGTTCGTGGCCACGAGGCAGAAAACCTGAAGCAATCCATCCATCTCTTATGCAATCAAAGGGCAGCACAGAAAAAATGCAGACAGGGGACATTTTATGCAATGTTTTGAAGATCAAAGAAGGCATTCAATTCGGATTTTCAACTTTTATCACTTCCCTTGCTTGATTTTCATGACTCGGGTGGATTTTGAAAGCAATTAACAGTGTTAAAAGAATTTTAAAAATAAAGAAGAGTAACTAAAAAGCTAGCCTGCGCCCAGCTTGAGGAGCCCTGCTTGGCAAATAAGGCTTTATTGTCAAAGAGCCACGAAATTCTGAGGACTAAAGAAAACTACACTGTACTGAACAGAAACAAAGCACCCGTGTGAGAATGTACGTTCGTTAAATGTTGACTTTATTGTAAAAAGCAAAGGGCAGATATTGTTGTATTGGCCATTAAGTGTTGGTTAAACTAGACCTATCCATGTTAGGAATACATTTATATATATATTCTATTCTTGTCTTTTTGGAATGATTTACAGTAATAAAAAGGGAATTGTCATCATCTACCTACAATCTGTGGCAAATGTCTTGGAAGTAAATCATTTTAATGTGCTTAGCAGGCATTCTTTTCCAGAGTAATTTGTAAAGGTAAGTATTTTTCTTTCTTTGTTAACCTTTTTCTTTTTATACAAATTGCTGTTAAGCAAAGACATTTAGATGAAGGGCCTTGCTTAAGCAGTTCCCTGGCCTTTGAAAACGTAGCCCACTGGCTAAGAGTATACCAGCTGGACCACTACAGAACCAGGCCATTTACATTAGCCTTTAAACATGTAAATGGCAGAACAAAAAAAACACGAAAACATACACATAAAGGTAGTTTTATTTTTAATTTTCTTAAGTACATTACATCCCACAAATGTCTACAGGAGTCTGGTGCTCAGATGCAGAAAGTTCAGCTCAGTGGCTGACGCACACGACACCATGGGAGGGCTGAAATCCAGACAAATTAATGACAATGCTGACGTCCGATGCACAAGTGTGAACCCACTCCTCGCAAGATTACTAAGTGAAGACTGCAGCCTCGTACCATTAAACGCCCAGCATTAACTGACTCAATATTTCAACATTAAGACATGTCTATGGCGATTCAAAATAATATTAACAACGTATAAACTCTTGCAGAGACAGATAGGATAAGTTGTCATTTATCGCAACGCTATTAAAATGATTATAAACGCTGCAATAGTAAACATTCAACCACAGTAAAGATGGACCACAAGCTCAGTGTAAACTCCCCGAGGGTCTTAAACGGAGCGACCGGATGCATAACTTCGATTTTACACAAGGATTGGAGGTATGACAAGGCAAGCCAAAGGGGAACCGGGCTCTAGGGCCGCACCACAATAGCACGAAGCAGCACACTTGTGTATTAAACAGCACACTTGTGTATTAAGCAGCACACTTGCGTATTAAGCAGCACACTTGCGTATTAAACAGCACCGCGTTGAGCGGTGAAAAACACCGCGAGCTGGTTAAGAGGCTGGACTTCGATTACGGCTGACAACCACAGGTGCACCAATGGAAAAAGACACTCAGGCCGTGAGCAAATTATAACTTTGACCACCCATTAATAGCATTTAATAGAGTTTTCTTTTCTTTTTTGTAAGTGTCTTATGTCTTCTACTCATAAAAAGAAAAAGCTATTAAATACGGCTATGTAAAGGGCGATTAGTGTGTTGCCCAAGTTTTGATTTGGTTCCAGTCTTAATCTGAACTTCTTAATTAAATAATGGAGGAAGTGTAAAATTGTCCACTGCCCAAGTCGCTCTCTGTAAGAGCTTCTGGTAAGTAGCTAGGTGGGGGGGGGGAAGAAGGAAAATGTCAAATAAGGAATGTAATTATATTTAACACTATTTCAGGCTATTTCTTTTTCTTTTTTTTAGTTATTAGCATAATACTTGACGCATCACTCAGCTTTAATTTAATAATTTGACACCTTGTGATTCAATGAAAGCCAACCCCTCAGACCACAAGAGAAAAACTACATTCATTGCAGGTTTTCATTAAAACCTCACTCCAGTGATTATTTTTCAGAGAAATTTTCAAAAACACGCAATCAAATATTAACTGTAATGTTTTTTTCCACACTGAGCCAAGCCTCCACGGTTAAAAAAAAATCAACAGGGGTCGTTCATTTGTAGACCAGGAAAGCTGACAGACTCAAATATGGATTTTTTTTTTGTTGCATTTCTGGGACACATTATGCCACACATAGGGCAAAATAATCAGTCAGCAGCCTGCCTGCTTATGCTCGATACCTTTATTCAACTCTTTCCATCTCATCTCCTCCTTATAACCAATGAAAGCCCCCATTGCCTGCCTGCCGTCCGTCTGTGTGTCCATCATAAGGCTGTTAAAATGTTTCTTTTCAAATTTGAAACTAGAGGTCTTGCGTTTGACCTGTGGTCCAGGACTAGAAACAATGCCCAGAATAAGCAAGTACACAATTGTTATTATTTCATAAAAAAAAAAAATCTTGGTGCTTTTCAAGATCCTGAGCCACTATCTGCTTCGCACATCCATGCACATACGTGCACACACAGAAGTAAGATAACAATTTCAGTACATAGGCGCTGCGCTTCCCAACACAGATACAACATTACCCGCCTCTACTGACAAAGCAAGAAAGCAAGTGTCTAATCCTCTGTAACAGGCACAGCATCCGTTTCAATACACTGCTTGATATTCAATTACAAAAGAGTTTTTCTATCCTATTTCTACATTTCTGTCACAATTTTTAAATTAGGCACTGTTTTTATTTTAAACACATTACATTAACTCTTACTCCAATTAAGGTATCACTCTAACGTTAAGTCCTAGAAACGCAGGTAGGCATCAACACCAGCCGTCCGACCGCGAAGATTGCGGGCTGTCATCAGTTTTAATTATTTAGTCATCGGAGCCCTGGCAAACGAGCAATCCATTACGGATGTGACAGTGATTTTCGAGGATTCCCATTTGATTCTTCTCTGCTTAGGAGGGCTATTTGGTCTCCGACTGGCAGTCTTGGCATGTTGCGTCACCAACTATGACCTGCCAGCTGCGCAGTCACATGCTTAGTTTTACGTTGTGCATGTCAACAAGGACCTCAGGTAAATCTATTCAACGATCTTCATACATGCAGTAAAGTTATTACCACTGATGGTTATTTCAGGTTGAATTTTTTAAAACAGATTTTTATACCCTGTATTATTGTGGACTTCCTCTTCCAGTTGTGGGTCTCGGGAAGGTTGTCTTTAACTAAAAGTGAACCCGCGGCGCATCAATGACCCCACCCCCACCCCGCTTTCATAGTTAGACTTACCTGATTGTGGGGGATGGGCGAGTTCAGTTATCTGAAGTAGTGAGTGACATTGAACGTGAAACGTCATTTATTCAATGATAAATTAGCATCAGTAGCCTACTTCAAATGAAGACTGCACGAACCATGCACTGTCTGCCTCAAGATACCAGGCATAGGCCTACATTTTATTGACATATTAGCAAGACTAGTTAGCCAATGTTAGCCCTGCTTGTAAAAGTCAATTAAAAGTGCTTTTTCTTTCCCATCCCCTTTTGTAATTAATAGTTCTAAGCCTTTGCATTTTTATTAATGATTAGTCTTATATGTATAATAGCAAACAGCATGCTTTTGTGCATGAATGCTTGGTGTAATTACTCCTGCTATTTGTGTTTAGGCTATAATGTGGCTTGGCTTAGGTGCTATTATTGTATAATTTCACCATCAGCAACTTTTTTTCATGAATATAATGTAACACCCAATGGTCACATATACTCCTCTCTCTTCAGATGCACTTTTGAAATACTTGAATCCCAACCCTGCAAATCCTGGGCCACCTGCAGACACCTTCACCTAATTTGTTTTATGTCACTTGTTTCTTTAATACTGTCTTTATTTTTTTGGGCTTTTCTGTTTCTAAAATAAAAAAAATCTCAAAGACATAAAGCTATGCAGTTTCTGTGTGAGTGTATGAACACGATGATCTGTGGTGTTATTGGCTGCGATGCAAGGGGCACCAGGCACCAGCTAAAATCTTGCCTAGGGCACCAAATTGGTTAGGGCCGGCCCTGCACAACGAACACAAAGGCTGAGAGCTAGTTAGCGGACGCAATAGCGATCAAGACCATAGGTGACAGGCTGTTAGCGGGACCTGGGGGTTCTACATAAATACACATTATCTCCCAGAATTGTCTCCACACAGAGGAAACTAGCAAGAGAAAATGCATTCGGGTCTTAAAACCACGCCGCCAAAATTGAATAAAAGTTCATATCAGCTTCAATAAAAACTCAAGAATGAAGAAAATTTTTTTATGTCTTATATTATTTTATGTCTTCCACGTGTATCACTGAATTGTGCTGCAACTAAAATCTTTAAACTGGTTATTTGAATCGACCGCATCATTGAATCCGCTCTGAATCTGGTTTAGCGTGAGTGTTCCCCGTTGACACATTCAAGGATTTCTCCATCTGCATAAAGGGCATATCCATGCAATTAGCATAAATAAAGGAATGCTTTATCTATGCTCTGTAATAAAAACCAAATAAGACTCAACTAGAAATATTTTCTTCAAATTCCAATAATTACTGCTCCAGTGCTGTGCTGAAGCACTGAGATGATTTTAACTTACTTTTATTGTGAAATTAATCTAATTTCTCAATTGAATAAAAATAAGTTGAAATTCAGTTCAATTTAATTGAAATAATTAATGATGATTTTTCATCCTGTTTAAAATCTGACTGCTAAGTTGTTACCTAGATCAAGACCTTCTTCCAGAAATGTGAACATTTTTCACTACAAGCTCCACAGCCTTCATCCTCAATTATTTTGACATAACATGCCTGCTTTTAGTATAACAGGTCATCTTTCAGAAGAGCAGACTGGTTTTCCATTTGAGTTTAGATGAGGAATAATCCAATTTAGCAACTTCTCAGGAAAAATAACAAACTCCTCAAGGTTGAACTTGTCAGTACAAATTACCAGCACAATACCAGGGAGAGACCAACTAGCCCAAACACAAATCAGAACAGCTGCCAAGCCTCACATCTCAGTCTTATTGAAAATAGTTCAATATCACATCCATCCTTTTAAAGAAACATTTTTGTGCTCTGTGGAATCTGTGAAACAGAACTGCCAACAATAACGAAAGAGCAAAATGTTCTTCCCTGATTAGGATATGGGAAAACATCTCTAAACTCCCGAGAGCACTTGCAGTTTTTTGCATCACTTCAATGGCCATGGCCATCTGGCTCAATGCAGCTTCTGTAAAACAAAGCGGTACTCATTCAACGAAGCCAGGCGCCGCGAGAGACCAGCTCGCCTGATCGCATAGCGCCACCAGGGGGCACCAGGCATGGAACTTACAGGCAGAAAGGCAGCAGCTGCAGCAGGGTCTCCTTGGTGGGATGGGCGGAGAATTCGGGCAGAGTCTGGATCAGCTTGTTCATCACCATGCGCAGGTAGCACTGCAGCTGCTTGCGACGCTCCTCCACAAACTTAGCGTCCTGGGTTAAAAAGACAGGGAGACAACCGCCCGTCACACAAATGGGCAACACACATAATTAAACACTCAGATTGGGCAGTTTGTTTAAAAAGTACTCTGCAGTGGGCCGCGACGCTGTGAATGGAAGATGTTAGAGAGCATTGAGGGCCTGGAAAGTATCTGATCAACTCGTCTTGCCAAGTAATAGCAGGATGTCAAAGAATACACAGAATAACCACGGAGTAGAAGAGATTCAGCTCCTAGTGCCGGCCAGCGGAGGATGGGCTCCCCCATTAAGCCGGGTTCCTCTCAAGGTTTCTTTCTGCCAGCCTAGGGAGTTTTTCCTTGCCACTGGCATGCTTTTTGAGGGTCAGGCCTGGGACATATTGTATTTCTCTGTATGTAAAGCGTCTTTGTGACATGGAAACATGTGAAAAGCGCTCTATAAAAATAAACTGATTGATTGATTGAAGAGATACACCAAGCACACATCACAGCATTGTTACATAAATTATACTGCACAGAAGCAGCAGAGTGAAGCTGTTTCCATACAACCACAAGTAACAAATGCATTGGTAAGTTAATTAACAACCCAAAAGAACCAATAAACACTTTTTTTTTTTTTTAAATGACTGGTCCTTCACTTCATTTCGTAATAAATCTATGGGCCAACGAATGCAAAACACAATAAAAAGATTATAGTTATATATTATCTAAAACAAGTTTTTTTAATGTGTCAACAACATTTTAATGTGTCCCTTTGGTGAATCTAAATTCTAGCAGTTAAAGTTAGATTGGATGGAGCAGATCTTGTGTATTAACAAAGTACTGTTTACATGAAAGAGTTGAGTTTCTTGTATATCTCACACATCAGTTGTAAAGCCTAAAGGCATGTTGTATAAACCTCTAATGCAATTCCTCCCCTCAAGTTTGCCAGAGCTCTGAAATCAGGGGTCTCTTACATATCGCCAGCAGGAAGAATTCATCTTTCTGCCTGATAAAACTTTTCACCTGGGAGGATAAGAGACGAAGAAAAGACCACAGGCACTGGCACATGGAGGCAGCTAGCTCGAGTAGCAGGAGGATTAGAGGAGCACAACCTGTCTGAGCAGCTGTGATTTTAACAAGGCAGATTCTCCAGGCTACAGAAGAGACGCAGCAGCTCACCTGTCAGGAGTGCCGCCTGCATCACATTACATTTATTTAGCATTTAGCAGACCTTCTTATCCAGAGTACAATTACAGACAAATGCAGCGAGAATCAAAACACAACAGAATTAAAAGTTGGACCTCAGCAACATGGCCTTTGTTTCTACACAAAGTTGTAGAGATAAAATCAAGAACTACTTCTACATGGATCGCCCTGACCAGACTAGGGAGAATTGACATTAATAAGAACGACGTGCTTGCTGAATAAATAGATCCACCTGGACGGTCACGATGTCCCCAGCATAAAAGAACGGCGGACATGTTCAACACAACGCCTTCCCATTCATTTGACCCTGCTCATCAGTCAGTCCAGTGAACTGGTGGGGCAGTGAGCACAGCCAGCCGGTAAACTGACACCATGTGGTGGATCTTCAGATCAGCGCGAGACAGCCGAGAGTTCACAGGTCCAACATGTGTGGTGGATCTTCAGATTAGCACAAGACAGCCGAGAGCCCACAGGTCCAACATGTGTGGTGGATCTTCAGATCAGCGCAAGACAGCCGAGAGCCCACAGGTCCAACATGTGTGGTGGATCTTCAGATCAGCGCGAGATAGCCGAGAGCCCACAGGGCCAACATGTGTGGTGGATCTTCAGATCAGCGCGAGATAGCCGAGAGCCCACAGGGCACAACATGTGTGGTGGATCTTCAGATCAGCGGGAGACAGCCGAGAGCCCACAGGTCCAACACGTGTGGTGGATCTTCAGATCAGCGCGAGACAGCCGAGAGCCCACAGGGCCAACATGTGTGGTGGATCTTCAGATCAGCGCGAGATAGCCGAGAGCCCACAGGGCACAACGTGTGGTGGATCTTCAGATCAGCGGGAGACAGCCGAGAGCCCACAGGTCCAACACGTGTGGTAGATCTTCAGATCAGCGCGAGACAGCCGAGAGCCCACAGGGCACAACATGTGTGGTGGATCTTCAGATCAGCGCGAGACAGCCGAGAGCCCACAGGGCACAACATGGAGTGGCACCCGGTGTGGTCTTCTGCTGCTGTAACCCATCTGCTTCAAGGTTCGATGTGTTGTGTGTTCAGAGATGGTCTTCTGCATACCCTGGTTGTAACTAGTGGTGATTTTAGTTTTGATTTTCGAACTAGTCTGGCCATTCTCCTCTGACCACTGCCATCAACAAGGCATTTTCGCCCAGAGAACTGCCGCTCACTGGATATTTTCTCTATTTTTCTGTAAACCCTAGAAGTGGTTGTGCGTGAAAATCCCAGTAGATCAGCAGTTTCTGAAATACTCAAACGAGCCTGTCTGGCACCAACAACAATGCCACGTTGAAAGTCACTTAAATCACCTTTCTTCCCCATTCTGATGCTTGGTTTTCAGCTTCAGCAGATCGTCTTGACCATGTCTACATGCCTAAATGCATTGAGTTGCTGCCACGTGATTGGTTGATTAGATATTTGCAATAACAAGCAGTTGAAGGGGTGCACCTAATAAAGTGGCCGTTGAGCGTATATACCAAATAACCCAATCATCGGTAATCTGGAAGAGTACGAAATTCATTTTATTTTAACAATAGGTTTTATTGTTCAAGAACATGACGACAAATGACAAACCTTTATTAAGGTACTGGGTGTGTGGACGAGATCCAAGAAAAAACCAGCTCATAAGTCCATTAGGAGAGTGAATGTTTGAAAATGTTTGACAGTCGATACGAAGATATGAAAACAATATGAAGAATGCGCTCAGCCATGATGGAGAACGCGGCGGCGGCTGCTGCTACCAGTGCCTTCAACAACCGTAGAAGAGAGACCCAGGAAGTGGTAAGAGAAAAGGGGAGTACCTGTATACTATAATACGTACTCCTTGGTCATTGCTCTTTCCATCTTCGGCCTTACTGTCACACTTTGACCACCTTTTTTTGCAGCTTAAATAATGTTGCGCAATACCGAGGCACCCCAGGGAGTGAGGATCAAGACTCAAATTACACAAGACCCGTGAAAACGCACTCTGAAATCGGGACATTAACGGGTCATTCATAAAACCCTGCAGCTTACTGGGCTGAGTTAACAAGGAATCAAGGAAGTGGCTCAGAGGCCTGCAAAAGAACTCCCAGATATCCTTGGCAATTTAACTCAAACACACAGCGCCCACAAGTGTACAAACATCGGGTCTTTGACAAGACATACGTCTGCGTGAGGCATGAATCCAAGGAACTCTGCCCCGTGTCTGGTTGTAACTGTAGACGGTACAATTGTGTGGACTGCATTTTCCTGGGTCCCCAAGATCTAGTCAGTAGCATACAGTTAAAAAAATAGGGCACTGAATGTACAGTTTGATTAAATTCATGATTATTATTTTGTTGCTTATTTAGTTGATGATCGAATCCAGAGCGACTTCCGGTTTTTAAATTTCATTCATCTGCACAGCTGGATGTTCACTTGATAATTGCTTGATAATTACTTTCTCAGGGGTTAAGCACCTTAAACCAGCATCTTTGTAAATGCTGCCTGTAATTAAACAACCCCGCACTAAAACCGCATTAGCAACGGTTTGCAAAGAACAGAGGCTGTCCTAGCTTGGGGTGTACCCTCTCGAGAAGAAACCCTGACACGTGACCTTAAATGGTTGACTAATTTAAAATAAAGTATTTTGAGTTTTCCGAAGAAGGATTTTTCTGCTCCCGGTGATTTTGACCCCCCGAAACTGAATGAGAAAGAAAAAACCGACCGCCTCAGCAGTAAGCACTCGAGTCATTAGCCCAACATCGAGTGTGAGACGCAGAACGCAGAGCAGCCCCCCACTCTCACGGTAAATCACAGTGCTCAAGAAACGGCCCTAATTTGTTCTGCAAACAGCTCGGTTTTACCATTGTGCTCATCTAATCAGCCGTACATTCAGTAAAAAGGGACACGCAAAGCCTTTCATAACATAGCTATTTTTGTTAGCTCCTCGTTTGTATCGCTCTGGGGTCTACCGCATCTCCAGGGCACCGCGCCTGACCCTCCAGCGGGGTTGAGTGCAATGTATACATTAGTGCAAGGAGTCATAGTTTTCCTTCTATTGCATGTATACAATTTCAAATTACCCGAGCGTTTGATTAGTTCTTCTCCCAACCTGTGTTTAATTTGGTGCTTAATATGTGGAAATATCAGTTTTGTTTTGAAACACATCACAGTGTTATATTAGAAATACATTGCTGAGCGTCCAAGTAAATTTTCATAGTTTCAAAAAAGTTTCCATCATAGGCGACGTTCATCATAGTCGATGTTCGTAGAATTATTAGCAAGCCTAGAGATGCACCCTGAGCCATGGGCTTAGCTTCCCCACCTGCTGCAGCAAAAGCAGGTTCTTGTTTGCGCTCTGTATTTTGCTGGTGTAAAAGTGAGCATCCCGATCTTGCTATCCATGTCCATAACTACTAGCCTAGAAGACAGGACAAAATGGCGTCTACAAGAAGTGTATGGAGGTGAGCGAGAAAATCGACGTTTCCACGGAAACACCCAGATTCAGCATGTGAAATTCATAGGTCTTTTACAACATATTAGAAGGTTGCCTGTACTAGCTGGAGAGAGACTAAGCGATATGTTTGCTATATAGCTTGTCTTGTCACCCCCCACCCCCCCCCCAATTCAACCTCCCACACACACTATATCAAGAAGTTCCTTTTGGACAACAACTGAATGATACAGAATTTAGCTAGCGCCTCATGGGAGGAGGGGTTATAATCCATGTTATATAATACATATATATAATACATATATTTATGTATTTTTATATAATACATATATTTTACTTCAGATACTCTAAAGATGTGAAAATGGAAAATGTGCAGGTAAAGACACAACTGCAGAGTAAGCCTGGCTCTGTTGATGAAACGCTGGCTGATTTAAATACCACAGGACACATGGCAGGTTTCTGCACTGCGGTGTACCTACCGTCATTGGGAAAATATTGTGGAACTCCTCTTTTTTTCCCCCCAGCGCAGAACCCTAGTTCTGCCTTGGACATGGATATTCCTGTGGCCAAAAGCGCTATCAGCCATGGAACAGCACCAGTGCTGCAGAGCTTAAAACAGTCTTGAAACAGTCATGAAAACAATCTGCCATTCTGGTCAAGCACCAATACGTGCCCTCTGGGACCAAAAGACCTCATCCAACCTGGACAAGTGAACACACTGTTTACTGCTTTTAGGTCCCATATCCTACTTCTAGTATTAAAGCAAATCAATTCATTTGAACGTTCTCAATCGTAGTAAAGAAGGCTAAAAGGCTAATATACGTGGTATAGACCAGGTTTGTTCTCAGCGCCCCGATTGCTGGTTCTCCTGATTAAACTCCCTGCACGTCTCACAAGCACAGCAAGTGATAGCGGCTCAGCTGCAGGAAGCACAACTCCACCATTTAATTCTGCGAGATCTTCTCCCATTGCCACGGTGAAGCTCCTCCGCACGCCGCTGATGAAAGTAACTGAAATGCAGAGAAGCTACAAATCGCAATACAATTTACTTTGAAATTACAATGATGGGGTTTTTTTTTTTTTTTGCTCAGCTTTAAGACTTGTTTACCGTTGTTTAATGTTAATCCCTCACATTCTTTCTTTTTCTCCACCCTCAATCCCATTTCCTTTTTTAATGACTATATTTTTGTCACACTCCTGCATCTGAACCTGGTTAAAAATCCTCTTGTACACGGAATTTAAAAACATCCTGTTTTTTCACTCTGAATCCAACATATCTCAGATTCAGGAAAGAGTGATTGCCCTTAACATTACTGGGCAACTGGTCGGGCTGGTGGAGATACCTATTTATTTTCATTAAAAGTTCTCTCCGGCTTTTTGAGAATAAGCGGCAATCAGGACCTAAAGTGCGACCCGCCGCCTCTTCTCGCCTTCCTCAATCGTTCTCAGCGACTGGCCCTTTCCTTGCCACAAGGAGCGGCTTCTCACTCGGCAACTCACAGTAGTCTCACAGTTCACTGTCCATTTCACTCACAAAAATGATCAAACAAGTGCCAGCAAACTAACTCATCATAACTCAAACAACTCACCTTAACTGGCTATCCCCTGTCTGGTGTGTAGTTTGTGCAAAACTTCCCAAATAGTTATTTTCCCCACATTGCAAATGCTCCCAAATTGGCAACTATTAAAACTAATCTAATTTAGAAAGCTTTATACGGATGCATCAATACAATTCTTGTTGCAGAGCATTAGCCATTTCCTTACTTCACAATCTATTGAATAATCTAATCCACCAATTCAGACATTCAATTTCTAGGACCTTTGCTTACGAGGTGTTTCTTACCTCTGCTTAGCAATTTGCATGTATTGACTGGACTATGGAACAATATTGCCAAATTGTTCTTAGTGTGACAGAGTTAGAGTTTCTTCTAAGGACGGGATCAATTACAACCAATCGTGATTGCTCTCCAACATGAAAAGCAAAGCAAGTATCAAAAGCTAAACTTTTAGACAGAGAAAACGCCAGAAGTAACAGATCTCCGCATCTCCCGAAGGACAGATTTAAGGTTGCGGATCTCAAACGGAATCACCCTGGGCTTTAGGTGTTATCTACAAACACGTTTTCCGATAATAAACATTGCGTGAAGGATTAGTGCCCAGGTTTTCCCGGTTAGCAGATTTCGTCAAGATTTCAGGCCATCTTGTACCGGTACAGCCGAGAATCATCTCCACAGCGCCAGCGGCAAAGCCGGCAATAATAAGGGGTTTCTTTTAAACTCTCCATGAGATTGAATTACCTTCCTCTCTCCTCCTCGTTGCCGCCTAACAAGTCTATTTCACAGGCTGCAGCCCATGTTCTGCTGCAGCCAGGCTTATTAACCTCACTGGCCTGGAGAAGCATGTGCCATTCTCTCTCCTTTTCTTTCTCTCTCTCTCTCACACACACACACACACACACACACACACACACACACACACACACACACACACACACACACACACACACACAAAATTAAATCTAAAATAAAACTGTCAACAAGTACAGAGCATTTTCGCACAATTCATGGACATTTAGACAAAACTCAGTCACAAACTCAAATCAGGAAACATATATTAATTAATTAATTAAATAAATTGGGAAAGTCAGAGGAAAGCACAGCTATAGGATGACAAAAAGGGTCATTACTGAGAATTCGGCAGTGAGAACTTGGCATAGGCCGCGATTTTTGCCAACATTTGAATACATTTAATAATACCATCAGAAAAAAACAAAAAATTCCGCCAGGTGCAAATAGAGAAACCTGCAGGACTGATCTATGTCTATGAAGGATTAAAAAAAATAATAATAATTAAATTAAATTAAATTAAATTCAACAGGTTCTTCATTTGGCATTTGATCCTTGACGTTTTACCGCAGGAGCATTTCAACATTGATGCAAAGATCTGAGGAAAGGCTGAGTGACTTTGGATGTCAAAAGTGGGTTGATAAAAAAAAAATGTTTTAATAAAAACCGGGGCTGTGTGACTGTGTGACTGCTGGTAGCTGGAGACCGGGTTGTTCCCACTTGCAGAGACAGAGCTGGTAGAGGAGTAGTGCCGCAGTCTGCAATTTCAACACGGGGGATGTCAAAAATCACTGCACAGTCAGGGAGCGAAAAAACCAGGCAGAAGCTGAAGCACTGAGTCAAAACATCTGGCCATGAGAGGAAGCGATTCGTAAAGGTGTTCGGTCCAAACCCGCAGGCAGGAATTTCAGGGGCTCCCATGCCCGTCTCCTCTCCCAGCATGTTCTGCAACTCCCAGTAAAGGCTTCTGGGTTCAGCCCCGGGCCACGGTTTCTATAAAGGCAGCGCCCGTTTTGTTCGCCCTACTCAGCGTTTATTCCCCGTTCAAACGGAGTTGAGGAAACAGAAGTTTTTTTTTACATTTTATTTATTTATTTATTTCTGCGGCAGATTTGTTTTGGAAGCCGTTGTGTTTTTCTCTCATCGTTTTTCTGTGTTTCTCCACGCCCCCCTCGCATTTCGCCATTTGCTAGCCGGAGATATTAATCACAGAGAGGGCGGATTATTGTGGAGGGGGGAAGAAGACCTACGTGTGAAAAGTGAAATATACAGAAGAAACCTTGGCTCTGCAGCAGGAGCTCAGCATAATTTACTTTCTGCCCCATTAAATTCCATTCGCGGGAAGGCTTTAAATCTTTCAAAATGCACCGCTTACACCGTTTTGCCTTCAGTGCACCACCCCCACCCCGCCAAAAAAACCAAGTGATTAATTATGCTAAATAGCTGCATTATAATGAGGGAAACATGTTTTCCAAAGAAATAGAAAGAAAGAAAAACATACATGTCCAGAGACTTGATTTTGCCCGTATTTGCTTCAGTACGATAAAGAACTTCAACCATGGTGAGCGGGGCTGGTGTGTAATCAACAATACCACATCTAGGACAGCAAAGCAGCTTTTGGAGGTTGACGGGTATAACCAAATCTGACTGTCATTTGCTGCAGGACACTGAGTTTGGATTACGTGTCGTGGGTCGGTGTACAGACTTATGACAGAGCAGTAGGTGGGCGTTACTTTCTGGATATTTCAGTGATCTGACTATATTCTCTGACACTGCAGCAGTGATTCCGTTCACTTGAGATTTTCACAGGTAACCAAAAACAGATACGGTCAAACAAGGGGAACTGATTCTCATTTTTTAATAAGAAAGTTTGCGTGTGCGTGTGCGTGTGCGTGTGTGTGTGTGTGTGTGTGTGTGTGTGTGTGTGTGTGTGTGTGTGTGTGTGTCAGTGTGAATAGGCTCTGATTATCAGACACAGTCTGTGGTGTAAAATATTACAAAATCAGCCAGCACAATTTTTAACTCCATACAGGAACACCACAGCGCAGATAAAAAAAACCAGACAAGACTCTACTATCCTATAACCCTGATTGTGGCAACACGTGCCAAAGAAGCGTGCGGGCAGCCCCTCTCGTGCTCTTTAGAGGGGCTGACGGCCCCGCCCAAGTGCGGTCGAAGCGACATGACCACTCCACTCGGCGGCTTTTTAAAGAGGCCTTGAAGTATAGAGAATTCACTTCTCCCGCTAAACCCCGCTGCATCGGGGCCTCTCCAAGAACAGCTTGCCCATTTCAAGGCCACAACGGACCCATACCCCGCTGTTATCACCATAGCGACAGTCCACAGGACCGGTTTTTTCGGTCCTCCCTCTCTGGGTTTAAGCCTTGGGCCCTGCTACAATTACAGCAAATAATTACTGTCATTCTGGGGGACAGCCACATGCAGGGTTTAGCCAAGGCCACAGAGAAATCAACAGCAAAAAAGGTTTGTTTTTTTTTCACTTAAAAGCAAATTTTTTAGAAACACATTGTTTAATTCCAGAATTAAACAAAGGACACGTTTCTATTATTCTAAGTACAAAACATGTATAACTGCTACCACTCAGAAACATACACCATACTGCACCAAACATGTCGCTGCTTTTTAAGCAGTTATGAGAGGGCAGAGGTCAGCGTGTTCTTTGGAAGGCCCACCAAGGAAATACACATGAAAGGCTGGAAAAAGAGTACTCAATTTCGGTCGGAAATCTTTTCCTCTGTGCTGAAGATAAACAGCGTAATAAACGCAGGGCGAAGATTATGGGTGAAGTGCAGCCAAAGGGAACCAGTGTTCTGTAGGAGGGGTGTAACTCACGGTTGACTGTGAAGGAAGCGCTTTTCAATGGTTAACTGATTTTATTGTAGCTTTTAAGATCGGTTTGTTTATTTGTTAGGAGCTAACTGTACATTTTTAACACTCGAACACCTTTCGTAGGCAATTCATTATGCAGAAATATTAAAGTATATAACACAAAAATAAATAAAGCCAATGGTTTAGTAACAGACAGCAAATTTTCAGAAGCTCTTTGATGCCATCAATCTTCTAACCGATGCAGTCCGCCTCTGTTTGACAGGCGCACCAGGGAACTGTTAGTGTGTGCGCTGGGCAAGACCCTGA
Source organism: Hiodon alosoides (assembly GCA_025775065.1). Lineage (NCBI taxonomy): Eukaryota > Metazoa > Chordata > Actinopteri > Hiodontiformes > Hiodontidae > Hiodon > Hiodon alosoides. Next base: position 25,596 of record JAOYSI010018525.1, read on the forward strand.
CTAATCAGATGTTTACGAGCTGTCATCACAAGTGTGTGCCGAGACAGCTGACATGTTCTCGGCAGGAAGCCCTACCAACATATAAGCTTCACCAAGACACCCACCTGACCACATCTCTGTTGTTTTCAAACTATTTTTTTATTATTTTCCAAGGATGCACCCACCTCTAAGCACTTCTTCTGTACACCAAAGCTGAGAAAATAATCAGTAATGTTCCTATGAAAAGTAAGATGCCTCAGAACAGGGAACCAAATGAGTGTCGCACCCGAGGGAGACTAAATAAGTCCCATCTCTACGTTCTACAATAAGGCTCCTCACGAGCAATACAAGAAACACAAATGAGAAAAACAACGACAGGATTCAGATGTGACACGACGGCTTTTCTCAGCGGGCCAGGTGATTACCTAAGAAATCGGGCAAATCTCCGGCGCATTTCCTTCCTCTGATACTTCCTTGTTTTTATACCGCCTTCAGGGGCCTCGGAGTCAGAATGCGCCGCTTGTGAAACCTGCCCTGGAACGTCGACTGCTGCAACATTTCTGAAATCAGGGGCTCCTTAAGTCAGCTCAAATTTGAACTAAGCAGATGATTACACACACACACACACACACACACACACACACACACACACACACACACATATTGTAAATAACGCACAACACAATTGTTGAATTGGTGAAAAAAACTGAAGAATAAAAGTTATTTGAAGCAAATGATTAGCCAGCAACACCGGCAACAATGTGTCATGAGCAATATTTATTTTTAAAATAAACTATTAACTAATGAAAAATGTTCGTGTTTGATGGATGCATCTTTTTATGACTGCTTACAAGCTGGTAAATGGAGCTGCATACAAGCTCTATAAAACTGCAATGTCGCCAAAAATTACAAAATGCAAATATGTTTAAAAAAAACTAAATAAATATGCACAGTCTTCCATGTATAATAATTCAGAATAAACAGCTAACTATATATAATGTGGGTAACATGTATGCCAAAATGATCTAATTAACAGCAGAAAAGCTTTACATTTATTTAAAAAAGATAAAGTTTTACGTGTGAGCACTATACTCCACTTACTGTAGATTTCCAAAAGTTTTTACTTATCCAAGTGTTTTGGATAGACTTCCAAAAATGTTCCAAATTAAATCCCCTGTGTCTCCTGTGTAATTTATTTCAAAGAGATTCCAGTTGTTCCCACAACCAAACAGATTGCCTATTTAAAACCAGGGTTGAGCATTGACAAAATACGTACAATGACATTATGCGCTAAAAAACCCTCCTTTGTCAAAGTTATTATGAAAAAGTCTGCAATCAAAATAAAAATAAGTAGCAAGGAAGCTTATCTGAGACTGATTCAGACGCTGGAAAAACCCTGCAATTAAATAGGTTTGTGTGGCTATAACGCTAGAAACTAGTTTTCCATTCGAAAGGACAAAAATGTGCTACAGCTGCTTAACGCTCACTCCAATGCAGGTCCACGCAAGGCAACATGGACTCTTCAGTGAGTTCACAATGTAGAAATCAAATGACACTGCTGTCCAATGTAATTGCTGCTCACCCCTCCATAATATCTTGTCAGCCTCCAAAGGGTGAAAAAGAACAGCAAAAAAGGTGGACATGGTTACGCTAACAATATCTTGTTATATTTCTTTTTCTGCTGGTAGAAGCTCTGCATTTATTATAGTGCTGCAATGATAATATACCTGTCGAATGACATTTCTACTGTGTGATAATGACCTACTTCAGACCAGCTTCTCAGGTCTGTGATCCTTTTTACTGTAGTTTTAGATGTTTCTTTGAAATAGTAGTTTTAATGCCAGAGACTTTGTTGGGTCTAAAAAAGGAATATATTTACTCACTCAATATTGATTGGTTTCCAAATAAATTAAAATGTATATTGAGTCTATTGCTGTGTGTAATATTGACGTCAGATCCACCACCTAACATTTGGCAAAAGACAGTGTGGGTTGAAGGCTTTCTTCCAACATAAACCCGTCCAGATGTAGGAAAAAGAGTAAAAACCGAGTCATTGGACCATATTAAGTTGATGTGCACTGGCCTGCGTCCCAAGCAGTTTACGAATGACAGCCCTAGCGAAAATATCGCAATGTAGAGTTTTTGTTAAGACCAGGTCACAGAGGTATAGATTCAGTTTTGTGGCCACTTTTTTGGCCGTTGTTTTGTGGTTTTTACAGACTATCCGGTTGAGTCCCTGTCGGTGAGATGAGTTGTCTGTCTATCGCTGTTCCTATTCCCTATTGCAGTTTCCCCATGTTTGGGGAATACCCTCGTGTTTTTCCCATTACACATCTGTGACTTACACACATGCAATTTGGGCAACAACTATTCGACCACTGTTAGATTTCCTATGCTGCTTTAAGAATCCTGCATATCAATGTGTTTGACTTCTTTGTGTTGCTTTCTAAGAAATCGTCTTTTACAGCGGCAATTTAGATTTGAAATTAATATGAAACATATGTAGAAATCTTTTGACTTGCGATTTCAAAATATTTCAGCCAAAGTGGGGCAGAAAACTAATTGCTGACATAGTGAAAACTTCTTTCATACAGCAAATTCCATGCTCAGATCCAAAGTGATCCTGTGATCCAATGTAATCCCAACTTGTTCCTCGGCAGTCCTGCCGGTCAACTCTGGTGTTACATTCCACCAGGTCTGTTTCAATTTCAGTTTTCATAGTCGTTTAAGCAAAATACCTTAGTAAAAAGCTAAAAGTGGAATGTATTTTAATTAGTATTTGGATCATTTTCCAGCAAAAATATATATGCCTCTCCTGATTAGTCGAACCGTTGACGCCTGGTGCATAGTGTTACCGAACACACAAGTTTAACGGAGGCCACCTCTGTGAAATCCAAAGAGGAACTCCAAGGCAAAGGAAAAAGGCTACAGAAATGAAAGACGTCTTGACTCACGTTTTATATTAGAGCGTTTAGATTAGGATGGCACGTGGCCCTTATTAATGCAGAAATGGCCCGATTTGTGCTGACACAGCCCCTGATTTCAGATATAGGACATTAGGAAGGAAGGAAGGACATCAGGGGGGTTGTGATTTGCTTCAGTCTAATAGCCACACTGCCAGTCATTTGCTGGGATATTGCAGACAGCTCTTTTTAAAAAGTTGCTGTGTTTTGATTATTTACCCATATTGTCAACACTTTTGTCCTGGAGAAAATAGCAGAGCATGATGCACAGTCATGAGGAAAACTTTTTCTCGTAAACCGCCTGTGACTCCTTCAAAATATACTCTCACCAACTGCAGCAGAAAAGCATGTAAAAAATTATTATGCCATTATTCTCGTGATATGGCTTTAAATGCTCTGATGAAACACACAAAATACAGTTGGGTGTGGCTCACATATGTGATTTCTGGCCCATCCTGAACAGGCAGTCTTCTCATTGGTCACATGATTGCTGAAATGGTCCCAGAGGGCTGGCTCCCTCTGGGCTACTGAAAGTTCACACCAAACATGCTGCCCGAACCCTCGTTAACCTTTTCACACATGTCACGTGTCACACTACAGCTGACAACTTTCCTTGGTGGTATCTCCACATTGGACACACTATCCAGTTCAGGGAACATTGTGAACAGAATGGGAAATGCAGCAGCTGGGAACCAAACCATGTGACTGAGCATATGACACACTGTGACCAATGGCCAGCCAAGTGGAGGAATGGAGCTTCTTTTAGCCAATCCGCGTGCTATGTTACAAGGTCCTGATTGAGTGGTATTGATTATAAGACAGAAATAAACTGGCGATTGAAGGATGTCGCCCGTCAGTCCAACCGTCAGAAAACATTCCTGAGGATAACAGCATTTCCAAACGGTGGCTAGGTGAGTGAAATCTTTTCTCATTTGTTCTATGGTACTGATAAAGTTGAAAAGCATGCCAAATTTTTAATGGCCCCCTGTGAGCCTCCACCAGAACATAATTGATTTCCGACTCGGCAGGACTCGCTGTGGATTAAGATTGAGGCAGTCACACTGATTCAGCATTTCTCCGTAGAATAGTGGAAAACTAGAGTGGAGAACATTTTTTTCAGATATGGCTGGTTTTTTTTCTTTTTTTAAGCCTTAGCTATTTGGATATATAAAAAGAATATTCCATGTATAAACTTAATTTGTGTTATATTTTTCCTCTAATGGACTATAAATCATCCAACAGAAGAAAAGGGAAAAAAACAAAAAAAACAGAGGCTATTTTGCAAATGACACGAAAGAAACACTCGCAAAAGTCAGATACCAACACCCAAAAAAAAAAAAGATGGCACTCCCAGCCCTCAAATAGTACCTTGTTTCCTATGGTCTTCTTAGGCGGGAAACTGAAGGTGTCCACCTGCGGGTACTTGGGCCGCAGACAGTTGTGCAGCACCCGGAATTCAGCGTAGCGCCGGTACACGTTCCACTCGTTGTCCAGGATCCTGATGTACACCTGGAGGGACGCGGAACACGTCAACAGAAACTACGAACAGGAACCCAAACCACATGAGACCATTTACAATTTGCAATTCAGCCTCTTAGCAGACGCTTTTAACCAAAGCGACTTGCACAGCTTATAATTTCTGCACTCATCCACTTGTACAGCTGGATATTTACTGAAGCAAGTCAGGTTGCGTATATTGCTAAACGATACAACAGCTACAACAGGGACTTGAACCTTTCGGTTATGAGACCGCCAATCTTATAGTGCACAGGCCTTCCAGAGTGTGGTAGAGATGGGGGTCCCTACAGTGTAAATTCAGTTTCCTCTGAGAAGTAATAATTACAATTGTATTGGATTTCGAGAGTCAATATTTCTGTTACCAATTACTTACCATCTCAGAATAACAAACTTCAAGCCACTGGTGCTTAGAGACATTTTGCAAAAACTTTAGAAATTACAAATTCTATCCCTGACAGACCGGGTCAGACAGGGGGAAAAGTAGAAAGTGAGGGTGGGTTGGGTGAAAAAAAAAGTCTTTCAAAGAATGTGATTGCAGAGGTGCATATTGTAGCAGCAGCAGGTTGGCGAAATGAACACAGCAAGACCTTATATCACGGCCGGCTGACGTTCTTGGCTGCTGGTGCAGATGGCTCCGCGTTCACAGGAGACGTCAAAGCCGTGTGCCTTTTTCAGCACAGTGAGGCTCTCATAAACCTCAGGCAGACACAACAGCCAGCAGTCCAATGCGTGATGAGAACGCGGCGTTCCGGCACTCCCTGCCCTTAACAGTGTCGCAGACTGCAGCGGTAGCGCCGACGCAAACAGGCCCGTTCTCGGCGATCCCGTGACAGAACTTTCCTCCACGGCGATCAACTTGCGCATCACTGGCTCAGGTTCGAAGGCAACGAGATGGCAGCAGAGAGCCAGAGCCATAGGTGGCTCAACGTGTACTCAACAACGTGAAATCATATTTCGTTCCAAAACACTACGTCTAGGTTCGGGCTCTAGCAAAAATTTTACTTAACGTTACAATAGTTAAAATGACTGGATATCCCACCAAGAGGAAGACCTTGGGGGAAAAAAAACACACGGGGAAGAATGAACGAAACGGAAATCTTGTGGTTACCGAAAACAAAACATAACAGTTCAGATTAAAACTCAATCGAAAACTACTCAAGACCCTTTTAATCTCAGAGCTGATCTTATTGACTTAATCATACAGTAATTACTTCCAAGAGACCTGAAAAATAAACGCTTTATATAGTATCACTTAGCTCTGATGTAAGCAAGAGCCATAAGTGGCGGGGCGAGCTCCAAAAGAAAAACAGCAAGGCGAATACTCAATTACGGAGGCCCGTGGGGGGCCCAGCAGCACAGCCGTAGCCCAGGATAACTCTGAGTTAAACACTCACAGAAATGCACTCCAAACGCAGTCAGGACCCTTGAGCTAGCGTCTGCCAACATGCTTTCAAGAGGCGCAGAAAAAAAATAAATAAATCAGTAAATACAATTTACATAGCGATAAAAAAAAAAAAGTCCTCTTAATGAAAAGTGAAAACGTGTTAGTTAGCGGCGATTTGCAAAACTGAGGCAGTTAACCCATCTTGAGCTTGATTAATGAGATGGGGTGGAAACGGTGAGAGGGGGGCCAATGCGGACTCCCCCCAGGGAGGGTTAATCCACCAAAGGGCCGACTGAAGCACAATTTGCTGACAACGAGCAAAGCCCGAATAACGCTCCCAAACCCCCCCGCCCTGCATCCTCAGTGCCCCTAGTGAGCGTGTGAGAGGAGCCTGACCTGCGAGCATGTTCACACATGGGAGTAAAACTGGTGTGAGCAACGCCAGACTTTGTCTTCTCCGAACTATAACGAACAGGCTTTGACCCGTCTGATGTTTCTCACCTTTGGGAGAGGGCTGTCACTCACTCACTGGAAGACAGCTCACTCACTGGAAGACAGCAAACCTTCTGACCCACTCCTGCAGCACGGCCTTTAGTCTGCCCCTTGTTTTGACTCAATTACAATTACTGAATTATTGAATTTCACACACAACTGAATCAACTTGACTTTGAGTGAAGTTTAACTGATCTCAGCATTTAAAAAAAAAAAAAAAACTTTTTTTTTTTTAATGCAGCACCTGCAGGTTTAAGATTGGAGAAAGCCGCGACAAATCAATTAAAGTCCTACTGCAGATGGCTCCGGATTCCACAGATTTAATATTGAACAACTTGGTTCATCTCCAAGGCACCTCATCGGCAAAACATGAACATTTTCGCGTCAGATATCCGTGGTTTGATTTTCCAGGCTCTAAATCAGTCTTACCTTGAGTGCCCTCCGCCTTGTCAAGAGTTTGGGTACTTTCAAACCTCTCTGTACACCTCTGCAGTCCAAAATCCCCCCCCAACACTTGGGCGAAAGTACTTTTCTTTTCTTTTTTCAAACAAATCAAAGTAAAGGACAATGTGGTTGCAATTCAATTACTTTTTTGTAGCTTTAAATAACAGATTATTAAAATAATAATAAAAATACAGCAAACATGGGAAGCTGACATAGCTATCTCTGAATCTGCTGAGAAACATTTGCGTAATAAGCCAGTTTATGCAGGGGTGACCAACACCGGTCCTTTGAGGGTTCTACCTCGCCTGTTTATTGTTTAAATAAAGCTAATCTTGGTATGGAAATCGCCTCGTCTGGTGTCGGGTTAAAAATCTGTTCGTTATCGCAAGATAATCTGCAGGCCCTTGAGGACCAAAGCTGGCCCACCATTAACTAAAGCTCAGATCAGTGTGCTTACCTCTATACCTACCTCGCAATACCACCAGAGAGTTTATGTCAGGCTATGAGCTACAATATTACAAGCCTAATTTTGCAATCTAAATGACAGGAAAGTCTACATCCGTATCCTAACTGTGCTTCCACTTGCCAGCGGAAGTAAATTTAAGGCCAGCCTTCAAATGTAAAACAGTTAATAGTAGTGTATGATTCTCATTTGGACAAGAAACACCGGATTCTTCACTTTCCTTGGCCACTAAATGCACTTATCCGTCTTTAGACAGTTAATGCTCTTTAGCTCCAGTTTTACAGGGGTTGTGAAAAGTTTCTTCATCTGACGATTTCAGAAATGAAGCATTTTTTGGAACACTTTAGAGCAAAGGCCAATCCAGATAATTGCATTGATATGGCATTTAATAAAAGATCCGGGTTCACATCCACATTTAATCCACATTAACAGAACATATTCAAACAGATTACACATAATGTTTTTCATTTAGACAGTAAATTAAGAGAAAAGTCTAGAGAGATCAAAATGAAAATAATATGTATCCTTACCGAGCTAAAAAAAAGCAATTTAACCAAAAAAAAAAAAAAAAAAAAGATAAGTTGAAAAGTTTAATGTGTCTCTTTTTCTTCGGAACCCAAAACCCAAAGTAAACCAATCTTATTCAGCATTAGTAGAACTATATGCAGTCTGCATGATAATATAATCTGCTCTGACTGGAAGTGCAGCAGAAAATAAATGGGACACAGAGACGGTAGGCGGAACAAGGAAGGTGGCCCTGTATGTGCCAGATGCTGCATCGCGTTTCCCATGAAGATGAAAGGGGGGGAGACTTTGGCCATACATTAAGCCTTCTCCATCGCTCAGTTTTTACTATGTCTTGAGGGGCGTATTTCATTGATGCGGTCACGGCCCTTTCCTTCCACCAGAAAGACGGATCATTTTTTGATCAGAAACGCCCGTCATGTACTCAACAACGTGAAAACATATTTCGTTCCAAAACACTACATCTAAGTTCGGGCTCTAGCAAAAATTTTACTTAACATTACAATAGTTAAAACGACTGGATATCCCACCAAGAGGAAGACCTTGAAAGAAAGAAAACACACGGGGAAGAATGAATGAAACGGAAATCTTGCGGTTAACAAAAATAAACCGTTCAGATTAAAACTCAATCGAAAACTATTCAAGACCCTTTTAATCTCAGAGCTGATCTTATTGACTTAATCATACAGTAATTACATCCAAGAGACTTGAAAAATAAACGCTTTATATAGTATCACTTAGCTCTGATGTGTTTACGCTGCACCAGAACAGAGTTTGGCAAAGAACACTTTTCAGGGTCATAGTTTATTACTGCATTAGCATCTCTGGGTAATTTTTTTTTTTATTTATTCAAATGAGACGCATTCAAAGAAAATAGGAACTCTGAGAGGTTCTGACATAGAGCTTTGAGATGTTCACTGGATGTTCTACTTGAAATAAAGAAGGGACAAAAACCCTTTCTTCATTACCATATTTATTTATGGAAACAGGTAATATTCTAAAGAGCAACACATATAAAAGGAAGATTTTCACCACTACAATCATTACAAAATAATATAAAATATTATGACTGGTTCATTTAATGCATTAATTCCAACAGATTATATAGAGAAATAACTCAAAAGGCGATATGTTTATTAAAATAATTGTAATATTAGTGGCAAATCCAAAAAAAAAATCTACTTAAAGCACAAAGACTGGGTTACACAAAGAGTATGGCTACAAACATGTGGCAAACTTGAACTATGGCTGGGACCAAATCAAAGCCCGCCAATCGCACTTTGCATGTGAATTCAGTAGATACTGAATGCATGGGGTTTGCGCTCCAGAGACGGAGGATGCTGGAGGATGCAGAATTCTACGTGCTGATCCATGTAATGTGTCATTCTCAGCTAGGAGGTAAGATCTATATTTGATTGTACAAATACAGCCGTGACTTTTTGCTATTAATGCGGTGATAGACACGCGAAAAACTAAAACTGTATCCACGATTTAAGTAGACCCCTATCAACACTACGTAGAAAGATTTTATTATAAACATGTATTTGCTTCATCCCGGAGGGATCAGACACAGGGAGCTTGAGTGCCAGTTTACATCCTATGGCTGGGAGCAAATCAAAACTTTGACAACTCGCTAATCGCACATAACAATATTTCATTTAATACTGCTTTCCTGTTCTTGTAAGTAGCTTATTTCTTCTACTCATAAAAAAAGAAAAACCTATTAAATATCGTTGTGATTAGCGGGTTGCCAAAGTTTTGATCTGGCCCCAGCCTATATTAGACATTTTTTTAAAAAGCAAAGAAACTGGAATAAAGCACACAAAAAACAACAAAAAACAACAGGCTTCTCTGCCTTTATATAAAAATCTAAGGAAGAAAAAAAAAAAAATTTTTTAAATAAAGACAAAGACCCTTCGTGCAACAAGAAAAACAAGACGTGTGCACAGACCTTTCAGCCGCAGAACAAAAGGAGGAGGAGAAGGGGGGGAAAAAACCAGGACGACGGAGCTCTGCAATCTCCTTTTAGAAGTCTTAATCGTGGCTTCTGATTTAGATCTCGTTAAGCAAACCGCACTCAGGTGCACCAATCAGCCCCCGGCCCAGTGCACATTCTCTGAAGCTACTCAATAGCCTGGGCCATCCCGGGGTGCACCATGCCACGCTTGCTCTCTTTCAGAGTCATCATTACTGGGATCATTCTCAAGATGAATAAGAATTACACATTGGCTTGCATCTTCTAAGAACTGAAGAGGACTAGCAGAAACTAGCAATCAGGGCCAAACCAGAATCTAGCGAGTTCTTTCAGAAGCTAAGATGCTTCTTATATTATAATGGTAATAATACCATTATCTCCGCCATTATCATATTGTCTTATTTCTCAAAAAGAGGCAGGGAAATGCAAGGGCGATTATTTCACTGGAGCAAATGTACAAATGTACAAACTTTCATCTGAATATAAAGTCAACTGAACACAACGTCTGTTCTCAGGAAAGAACAAAACAGGGATGTAACATTTAAATTTATGCATTTTGAGCCATTCATTTGGTTGTTGGTTAGTGGGCTATGACTAACTGATATGACCATACTGAAGTATAGAAGTTGACAAGTTTTTAACTACTGTGTTTTTAACTGCTATACGTTTTTAACTTCTGCTATTGGGCACTAAACTGTTTGCGCATTGTAGCAGTCTACATTATAGCTTCAATTGTTTTTTACTGAGGAGAATAAGAGATAGAGATAAGCAATTCAGTGCATGGAAAGTGTTTTACTGGTTGGGTGAATTGTGAAATATGTTGGAAACCAGGATTCTATCTGATTAGCAAGGCTGGTGAAAAGGGGGGGGGGGGGGGACACTCTCTTAACATGCACTTTTAATCCACTATG